>VUQH01041738.1:0-36067 GCA_015106775.1 Etroplus canarensis | reverse complement strand
CCTATCATTATTACAGACAAACAATTCAAAAAGTGGGATAAATTAATCTCCAGATTTATCTGGCAGGGGAAAAGACCAAGATTGCGGCTTAAAACCCTTCAATTATCAAAGGAGAAAGGTGGTCTTGCCTTGCCTTGTTTAAAGGATTATTATATTTCAGCCCAATTTAGGACTTTGGTGTGCTGGTGTAATCCAGAATATCAGGCGAGATGGAACGAAATACAGTAGAGATGAGTATTTCTGGAGATTGTCCAGTGCAGGCAAGACTTGGAGATAAAAGGCTTATTAAAGAACAGATGCAACTAGATAACCAGTGGATTAATTTATCACTGAAATTTTGGTTAAATTATAATCTGCAAGAAGAGATTAAGGTACTGCGATGGGCTTCTCATGATGCGGACTTTGTATCTAGTAAAATAGACGCGAGATTCAAAATTTGGCCAGACAAAGGCTTATCATCATACTGTACTTACTTTCATAATGGGACCATAAAAGACTTTCAATCTATTGCGAGACAACACCAGTTACAAAATAGTGACTTCTTCAGATTTTTACAAATTCGCCATCATATATATAGTTTTATGCCAAAAAATAAAAATGTTTTTGAAATGCTAATTCTGAATATCTTTATCAAGACATATGCTGCAGATTCTGGTCTTTAATTGATTTCAAGATTATACGAAGACTTTCAAGGGATTAAAAAGGTAAATACTGATTATATTAAACAAAAATGGGAAAGAGAAGCAAATATTTTAATATTGGATGATACTCGGCTAAAATACGTGGTCTCCAGTGGAAAATGGAGATGCTTCAGATGGAAGAGCCTTTGTAGATATTTTATAACCCCAGCGCAGAGTGCACATTACTCAGATTCCCCCAGCTGTTGAAGAAATTGTGGTGCGCAGGGAGTAAAACATTTCCACCTGTTTTGGTCATGTCCACTGATTCAAAATTTTTGGAATCTGGTTCAAACTGAATTGAAAATAACGTTAAATTTGCAGACATCTTTAAAATGGGACAAATTATTATTTGGCTGGTCATACTCTGCAGACACAGCTGTTTGGCATGTTAAGTTTAGCAGCAAGGAAATCTATTACCAAGTGATGGTTAAATTCTTCATCACCAAACCTGGATGACTGGTACAATTTTACATATTCAATATTTGTCATGGAACGAATTACTTTTCATAAAAGCCTTCAAATGGATAAGTTTGACAAAATATAGGAGAAATGGAGAACAAATATTTCGTTTAGAAGGTCAGAATATGTATGAGCCTCTGTATTACAGATAAATGCAGTATTGTAATTTATTTATAATACTATTGTGTGTACACCTTCTGGTTTTTGTTTGTTTGTTTGTTTTTTTCTCATTCTTTTTTCTCTGTTCATATAGTTGCACATTGTTCTCTGTGTGTACAATGCAAAAATTTAAAAATAAAATATATTTTAAAAAAACATCTCAGAAAAGTTGGGACAGGGCCATGTTTACACCTGTGTAGGCTGGGGCTGTAAATCCACTGGCATTAATTTGGAGTTGGTCCCCCTTTGTAGTTATAACAGCTTCCACTCATTTTGGAAGGCTTTCTACAAGATTATGGAATGTGTATATGGGAGATTTTGCCCTTTCATCCATAAGAGCATTTGTGAGGTCAGAAATTAATGCTGAACATGTGGGCCTGCCTCACAATCTCAGTTCTTGTTCTTCCCAAAGGAGTTGGATGGGGTTGAGGCCAGCCAGTCAAGTTCTTGCACACCAAACTCATCCAACCATGCCTTTATCGACCTTTATTTGTGCCCTGGGCACAATTTTGTTGGAACAGAAAAGGGCCTTCCCCAAACTGTGTGTGTGAGTTATCACTCCACAGAATGTTTCCACTGCGCCAGAGTCCAGTGGCAGTGTATTTTACACCACTCTCTCTGACACTTGGCATTGTGCTTAGTCATGAAAAGCATGTAGCTGCTGAACCATGGAAACCCATACAATGAAGCTCTTGCCTCACGGTTTTTGTGCTGATTTTAATCCCAGAGGAGGTCATGACCAGTTATTGGAGGTCTGCAGAGCACTGGCAACTTTTACACACTATGCTCCTTAGCACTCAGTGATCCCACTCTGGAACTTTACTTGGTCTGGCACTTCAAAGCTGAGTTGCTTTGGTTCTTAAATGCTTCCACTTTCCAATAACACTACATACAGTTGATTGTGGATAATCTCAGAGGGAAGCTATTTCATGAATTCAGTTCAGTTCATTTCAGTTTTATTTATATAGGCACCAATTCACAACAAAGTTCACCATAAGGTAAAGACCTTATAATAGAAAACTCCAACAATCAAACAGTCCCTTATGAGCAAGCTCTTGGCAACAGTGGGAAGGAAGAACTCCCTTTTAACAGGAAGAGACCTCCAGCAGAACCAGGCAAAGGGAGGGGCAGCCATCTGCCTCAACTGGTTGCGGGATTAGGAGAAAGAGAGAAGCAACAATGAGAGCACAGAGAGACAAGGGCAACACAAACTACAGGTGAGACAAAATTTAATGACTTGCAATAGGGCCATATAAATAGATGGGGAGTGAAAAGAGGTGGTGGAGAAGAAATGCTCAGTGCATTAGCAGCCTGAGCCTACAGCATAAGACTTACTTTTTGCAACCATGGCATCCTATTACAGTTCCACACTCTAATTTAGTGAGCTCTTAGAATGACTCATTCTTTCTCAATATTTGCAAATGCAGACTGCATGGCTAGGTGTTTGATTATATACACCTTTGTCCATATAGTGTATTACCCTGCTGTGACCTTATTAACCCAATGAGATTTGAGCAGCTGCTCATTACTACTTGATACAACAGCAGCTCTGTTATGCTGTTATTTTGTAAATCCCACCTGGCCTGTGTCACAATGGCTGTGCCTGAAGAGGCGAAATCCATTAATTATACAAGCACTGGTTGACTTTGGCTAGGATGCCTGATACTGACCCCGAACACACCTGATGATGTGTCTGACTGCTTCACAATAAGTACAAAATAAAATAAACACATATACGCACTGCTTCCCTTTCATGTGTTGCTTTCAGATTGAATTTTTCCAGATTCTGTTTTTAGTCATTGCTTTTGCTTGACAGAAAATCACACCAAAGGGTAATGCTCTTGTTGTCCTGCATTGTAACACAAAAACATTTTTCATGCATCATTTACCCAGCTTTATCTCAGCCCAGCGTAATTTGTTGTTGAGTGAATAATTTGGATGTGGCCAACCTAAAACCACAAATTTTAATCAGATAGGATTACTACAAGCACAATTTTAGATATTTTGACTTCAAATATCAAAGGCAGACTCACTGTTGTGTTCAAAGAGCAAGAAAATCAATCCTTCAGAAGCTGCCTGATAGGATTATAGGCATACAACAACACATTGGAAACATCAGTCTGACAGCTGCTGGAAACACTAGTGCACCTGTGTCCACTGGTCACTGGATCATAGCATATCTTTAAAGGATATAATCTCATTAAGATGGAGTTTATAAATTTACAAAAAAGACACTGAGAATGTTAGGATGAAGAGAGGATTGTATTTAATCATTCCAAGACATGGTTTGAAGCTGTGTTCCCGCAGGACAGCCAAGATAAAGACTACAGATAAATGTGGGTAGACACTAAATCAAGCAGTTTGGTAGTGGGGTGACAGAACTGGGGCAAGGTTAGTGGATGCAGGAGTTACATAAAAAGCAGAAAAAATCAACTGAAGCTATATAAATTGGATCTGAATCCAGAGGAATGA
This sequence comes from Etroplus canarensis, assembly GCA_015106775.1. Taxonomy (NCBI): domain Eukaryota; kingdom Metazoa; phylum Chordata; class Actinopteri; order Cichliformes; family Cichlidae; genus Etroplus; species Etroplus canarensis. Next base: position 32,297 of record VUQH01041738.1, on the reverse strand, counting down.
GTTACAAATGACTTACTAAGATTCCAAAAATAGGCTAGGGTTTCTAAGCCAGAAACAGAGTCAGGCTCAAATGAAACGAGTTAAAGCTCATGCTCGGATGGAGCTGTGCTTTCACAAAGACAGCTTCAGGCTCAGTCAGAGAGATAGGTTCATGTTTAGGCTGAGAGAAAGAAACAATTTGGTGTCAGCTTCAGGCTAAGAGGCAGACTCACACTTATACAGAGACACGAGTGAATGTTCAAGACCTTATAGCAAGACAATTCATGGTTTAGTCCCAAATGGGGAGGCAGGTTTCACAAGGATACATAGGTTCATGTCCACACTAAGATGTTTAGATTTTCAAAGGTGTAAAGCAAGTAAGTGCAAATACTTTGTTACTGTACTTAAGTAGCATTTTCAGGTGTCTGTACCTGAGTGTTTATTTTCCTCATAGCTTTTCACTTTTACTCCCTACATTTTAATGCAAATAGTTCTACTTTTTACTCCTTACATTTTCAAAACAGGCTCGTTACTTCAGATTTAATGCATTTGAGGGGAGCTGCTGAATATTTCACAGTGCTCTACACCTTCCCAATATCAAACAGATTTGAAACTAAATGGAGGAAACAATAACACATAAACAACAGTCCTATTGGTGTATTCTTCTGTGAGGCTTATCATGTGTATCAACTGATGTAAAAGATGGAAGGACGAAAGAGGCAACCCCCCCCCAAAAAAACAGAAGGTTTGTGCATGTAATTTGTGCACTGTACTAATTTTTCAAGTTTTTCTTTGGACTGTGGAAGAAAGCTGGAGTACCCAAAGAGAACCCATGCAGGCACAGGCAGAGCCTGCAAATGCCACACAGAAAGGCCCCATCTGGCCGGTGAATTTGAACTCAGGACCTTCTTGCCCTGATATGACAGTACTAACCAATGCACCCTAATTTTTTATATTATATTAATATGACATGAGGTCAGATAGATTTGCACAAAAATAGCTGGTAGATATGTCTTTAACATTTATACTTTGAGTGCATTTCAGAACCTATACTCTTTCACTTTTACTTGAGTAAATAAGTTGAATCAGTACTTCAACTTCTACCAGAGTCTTTTTAAACACAAGTATCTGTACTTCTAATTGTAAGGAATGTGTGTACTTTTGCCATCACTGTTGATTTTTATGATCAGTGGGACAGATTGATGAAGACTTTGGTTCCATATTTAGCCTTACTGGAGGCAGATTCAGACTTAAGCCCAGATAAATGCATGTTCATGCTGAGGTTAAAAGAAAAATCTTTAAGCTCTTCAGCAGCAAGCACAATGCATCCCAAGAGACTGTCTACAGGAAAACAAGCAACTAGAAAACCAATAGATTGGGGGACTGGAGGAGAATGCTCAAATTGGGAAATAGAAGGAAGGTTAACTGTCTGGAGGCAGAGGGATAACTAGCTGTTGGAAAGCCAGCAGGTGTGCTTTCAAAAGGAAGCTGCTTAAAAATGAAACAGATAAGCTGGTTGACAGAGGAAAAGAGAATTATTGACAACTGAGTACATTGGCCAGCTAATGAGGAATGGTGTGTGTGTGTGCGAAACCAACTTGGGAAGAAGAAGAGTTGACTGATTGAAAGACTGTGGGGGCGGCTGGCCAGCAGAGGATTTAAACTCCTACACAGAAGAAGATGTGCCCCAGGAATCAGAAGGGAGCTGGCTGGGACAGCAGTAGGACCAGGAGCTTTGAAATGATGTGAACCCTGTGAGATGACAGGCACAGAGTCAACAAATGAATCCTGCTGATACTGAAAGTGGATCTCTGACTTGAAAGCAAATTTTATTTATCCCAGTAATTCCCCTCAGCACTCCCCCAGTGTTCTAATATCAGTGTAATATGATGCTTGGGTTTTTCAAAACAATGAAAAAGAAATACATTCTGATTCCTTCCTTTCAGGAACATGAATTTTTTTAATAGAAATATTTTTTTCTGTGAAGAAAATAAGTAAACGAAACTTTGATTTCTTTGATTAAAATAAGTGAACACCTTCAAGATTAACTATACAAAAGTTTAAAGTTCATTTAGTACAAGGTAAGGTTTGACAAGTTCATTCAGTAATGTGAAAAAGAAAGTACACCCTCACCCTAATAATAATAATAATAATAATGATGATGATGATGATGATGATGATGATGATGAAGATGATCATCATCTGGTCTGAACCAGATTCTAAATCATGTGTAAAGCAAGATCCAACCAATTCCACCATGTCATTATTTTATTTAACAAAAATTAAGCCAAATGTTTAAAAAAGAACACCTCATTATTCAGAAGCTTATAGAACCACCTTTAGCAGAAATAACTTGAAGCAATGGTTTTCTGTATGACTTCATCAGTCTTTCACATCTCTGTGGAGTAATTTCAGCCCATTGTTTTTCACAGTGTTGCTATTGTTGGCTGAGGTTTGTATGCATTTGTTGATGCACAGCTCTCTTAAGATCCAGCCACAGCATTTCAGTCAGGTTGAGGTCTGGACTTTGACTGGGCTATTGCAACACCTTGATTCTTTACTTTTTTAGTCAGTCTGTTGTAGATTTGCTGCAATGCTTGGGATCATTGTTCTGTTGCAAGACCCAATTTCAGTCCAGCTTTAGCTGTCAGCTAGATGTCCTCAGGTTTGACTCTGGAATACTTTGGTATACAAAGGAGTTTGTGGCAGACACAGTGACTGCAAGGTACCCAGGTCCTGTGCCTCTAAAAGAACCTAAATCATCACCACTGTGCTTGACAGTTGGCATGAGGTGTTTTTACTAACATGCTGTGTTTGGTTTTCATCAAACATGGAGCTATGCATTATGGCCAAACATCTCCAGCTTGGTCTTGTCTGTTCAAAGGACATTGTTCCAGAAATCTTGTTTGTTCAGATGAGACTTTGCAAACATTTATTACCATGTTCTTTTTAGAGAGAAGAGGCTTTCTCTCAGCAACCCTTCCAAAAAAAAAAAACAAAAAAAAAACAAGCCGTACTTGTTCAATCTTTTTCTAATTTTATGGTTATGAACTTGCTATTGCTATTGAACATGCTAACTGAAGCCTGGAGAGTCTGTGATGTAGTTCTTGGGGGTTTTGCAATTTCTCCAAGCATCCACCTTCATCTTGGGGATCTTCAGGGATGGCCACTCCTGTGAAGATTAGCAACTGTGTTGAATGTTTTCCACTTGTGAAAAGTCTTTCTTACTGTAGAATGATGGGCATCAGATTGTTTGGAAATGGCCCTGTAACCCTTCCCAGATTGATGGGCAGCAAAAAAAGCTTCACTAAGATCATTGGTGATGTCTTTCCTCCTGCCATGTGTTAGCACACACCTGAATACTCCAGACCAGCAAACTGCCAAAACTTCTGATTTCATAGAGGTGATCACACATGGTGATGATCAGCTAATCAAGAGCATTTGATTAGAAGCACCTAGCTGCTACTTAGCCTCTTAATTCCTATGGAAGCAAAAAGGTTGCACTTAATTTTTCACACACTGCTTCTGCATTTTGGCTTAGTTTCTGTTAAATAAATCAGGACACAGTGTAATATGTCATGAGTTGTTGTTCATCGGAGGTCATATTTACCTAATTTTAGACCTGCTAAGGACCAGATGATGTTTTGTTATATCCTGATACATAAAGCCTTATTAGTGTAATAGGATGCACTCTCTCTTTCACATCGCTGTGCATTTTCATTTCAAATTTCAAGCGTGAGGACAGGCAAGTTTTTGACAGCCTACCTACATTTTTCTTTCTCACCCACCTCAAACATTATTTCAAAGAAAAAGACAAAAGAGACAGAGTTTCACCTCAGAAAGAACAAAAAGAACCAAACAGCTGACTGCGTAAAGACATTTCATGTTCAGGTTATTTGCTGAGTTAAGTGAAAAGTAGTGGCTACTTAATCTCAAAGAGAAATGTGACTGGCACATCTAATCTTGGTCAGTACTGTTTAAATGAAGAGAAGAAGGCAATCAAAGAATAACACTCCTTTTATTCCCCTGACAGATGCCTTTCATGTTCCCTGTTTGACTGAGTTCTTACATAGAGCTCATCTGAAAAAGAAAAAAACACTAATGAGTTATCATTTTCCCCTTATAAAGTGAACACATCGTATTTTGTCTTTAATGGAAAACACTAAAGCTGACGAGGGGTTTTCAAAAGTCTAGAAGCTGAAGCAACTGAAGTGAAACAAATATGAAAGCAATCTTGGGACAGTAAATGCTAAATAGGGATGATGAACAACTGAAGGCAGAAGAAAGCCTTTTGCAGATGTAAAGTTTCTGCAGGAATAACTCATCTAAAAGCTTACTTTTATGCCAAGTTTTTCCAGAATGCAAAAGTCATTTGACCATATCACTTAGGTTCATGCAACAAATGTTATGTAACCCATAATTTGCATTTAAAAAATTACGCCCAACACTTGTAGACAGTTTGCTTTCAGCTTGAGTGCACTCACGACTCTGGGGAACACTCGGGAGTTTGGCGTGTGGACTGATGAGACAATTTCTTGGAGCCCATGGTCTTACCCTATCCCCACGACAGCTGCCTTTCATGTTGCCTGCGTGGCTTATACAGTTCTCAAATTAAATTTCTAATGGGGTCACCAAGTGTGAGAAAACATGTCAACTATACATGTTAAAAATTTTCTTTATGCTGCAGCTCTCCGAGACTTGCCTGCATGCAGACTCATGTCCAAGTCTGCCCATCCACTGTACTAAAAGCCCAGCTCAAGACTTTATTGATTTCCTTGTTCTTGTCTACACTTTTCCTCTGATGGGCTACTTTGCTTGACACCTCTTCTCCCTCAGAGGCTCATCGTCATTGCGACTATATGAACCAAGTGTCACATCTGCCCCCCAGCATTAATTAATAGCTTTGTGCTTCCTTCAGCTCATCTATTCCCTCAGACTAATTGCTAGCAGAAGCATCTCTGCTAATCCAATTTGCAGCACTGAGTAATCTCCGGGAGCGTCTCAGGCATTATTGAGTATTTGTGGGAACCTGCAGTCCTAATGGTTACTGTCTGTGCTTTTCATTTATCTGATTCTACTGAAGGATAGCCAATTTTTTTTTTTTTCTTATCCTCACTTACAGCTGCATCCCTACAGTACCCCATTCTGACTGAATGAACTTGCTCTGCATGAGGTCTTTTTCTCCTCTCAGCATGCGTGTTACTGACAGCATGGCCTTTTGAGAAGTCATTCCTTCTCCCCAGCTCTCAGTGCCTTCTGAAAACTCAAAAATGCAGCACTTCTACCAGTAGGTCTACAACACATAATAAAAATATATCGGCATATATTAATTACTGCAAGCAAAATGGAATCACTGTAGTGAAATTAGACAAGCCCAATCTTTTGCCAGTGTTACTGTAAATGATGAGCTTGATTTCATCAGCAAGATCCACAGTAAAGTCCTGGTGGAAGCTGAAATGTGAGTCTTGATTGCTGCTTTGACCTTGAATTGAACTGAATTGAACTGACATTCAAATGGTAGGGTCCAAAGCTGACATAAACAACATTAAAGCATGGCTCCACCCTGCATTATATGAGCGATTCAGGCTGGTGGTGGTGGTGGTTTAATGATATGAAGGTCCCTCTGTATCAGCTGAACATTAACTAAATGCTACAACCTGTCTGAGCATTTTTCCTGACCATGTCCAACCCTTTAAGACCACAGTGTACCAATCTTCTGATGGGTGCTTCTAAAAGGACGTGTCACAAAAACTCAAATCATCTCAAAATGGTCTCTTGGACATGAAGATGAGTTCATTGTACTCAAATGCGCTCTACAGTCACCGGATCTCAATCCAGTAGAGCACCTTTGGGATGTGGTGAAACGGGAGATTCACATCATGGATGTGCAGCTATAGAGCTGCAGGAACTGATGCTGTCATGTCAGACCAAATCTTGTCAGACCAAATCTCTGAAGAATGTTCCAGCAACTTGTTGAATCTATGCCACAAAGAATTAAGGCAGTTCTGAGGGTAAAAAGGAGTCCAGCTTGGTATTAGCAAGGTGTACTTAGTAATCAGTGAGTGTACGTACACAAACACAAGTAACACTGCAAACATGCTCAGCTTTCTACCACTGTTTCTTTTAAAGTGTGTTGGTACACTTATCAACCATAATAATAAAAAAAGCCTCTTTCCTTGTACTGTGTAAGCCCCTTTTGTGCCTCCAAAGTCTGCTGATGCATGGACACGGCACCTCTTGGGTATCCTGTGCTGTCTGGCACCTGGATGTTTGCAGCATATCTGTTGGGTCCTGGTGATTGAGGGCCTTTGTAAAAAGGGCTTGTTCTGGCACATCCTGTATCTATTCAATTGGACTGGGATCTGGGGAGTTGGGAGGCTGGCTTATACCTTGGGATAGTTTCTGTATTCACTAAGTAACAATGAACACAGCAATTCTCACAAGTGTAGTTGAGACCATCGTGCTGGGAGAGGCTGCTGCTGTCGGAGAGTGCCGTTTCCTTTAGACTGTGGTTGGCCCGGTCTGCAGTAATATACACACGAATCCCAGGACTCGAGATTTCAGAGATGAACATTGCATTGTACTGAGATGATAGATGCTGTTCACTTCACTTGTCAAATGTGGTGTTACTGTTGTGGCTGATCTGTGATGGAAAGCTGAAAAGCCAAGACAAAGATCTCTCCTAACAACATTTTACTGTCTTCATGTGTATTACTTCATTTTTATTGAATAATTTTGTAAAAGAAACATTTGCTGTAGATAAACTCCAACTTGAATCAATGTATCATATTCCACATAAACTCTGCCTTTTATCGTGCAAAGGCCTTAGTATTTCTGTATCAAAGACAATAAAACAAAGCTCTTTACATTAGTAAATAGATTTTTTTCCTTTTTAAAAAAAAAATAGGATAGTTAATCGATAGATTTTTCCTCTTAATGTGCAAAAACAGATAAACTACTGTACTGAAACTGAGGAAAAAATACTCTCATCAAGCATGGTGTCACAGGAACACCTAACAGTTTGGATGTACCCTTTGTGTTAAGGCAGAGGACCATACTTCATGGAGACTTTCTGCATTACCCCCCTGTGATCACAGGGTGTCAGTATGCAGCTATGGATCAGCTGCTGGAGAAACACCCTCCAACCTCTTATCGCTCAACTGAGACATTCAGTGTGTTTTAGGAATTATTTGCTGTAGTTAAACAATGTTTGGATGGGAGTCTAGGGGCAGGCAGTACAGACCTGATGGTACACCCTGATGAGTTTTGGCAAGCTGGACAAATGTTTAATTTACTAAAGTGATGGTCTGGATGAATTGTGGGCACTTCTCTGACAGGACATGACAGAAAATCAACCGAATACTGAAACTTCGGCTGTCAGGTCCTCGTTCCACTCTCACATTTGTTTATCTGGCTTTGTGAGGACTGGCATAATACATTTATTAGCCATTAACTTAAACCTTAACTAAATTTTCTAGCCCCAGTTCTCAGTGTAAACCTGATTCTAACTTGAACCCTAAAGCCAAGTTTAAACCCTCAATCAGCCCTTTGAAGGGGAGTAAGACAATGAGGATCGGCCAGTAAAGATAACCTTTCAAATACACACACACACACACACACACAGTCCATGCATCCTGGAAATATTACATCATTTCTGACTTCTGCTCTTGTCACTAGAAATCACCTTACAGCCTCTTTTACAGCTGCCTGCAGTTAAGCTCATAAAATGGCTCGATGCTTTTGTCTTCATTTATTGTTTACTGCGCAAATGGAAGGAGGCCAGGAAGCCCTTTCAAAGTCTGCTATCCTTCCATGGCCACTTGGAGGCTAATTAGTTGGATTAACTAACCTTCTGATTGCCACAACAAGGTTTTGTTGTGTTGCATCATTTGAATTAATGAGGCAAGTTGATTAGAAACCTGAACTGATAGAATTGTTGAGTAAAAAGGGTGATGCAGAGCGATAAATATGCCTCATTTCCTGTCAGTGTCTGATGTCTGCTGGGTGGCTCACCCCAATTTGATTTCAGTGGTTTGTCAGAATCAGGGAAGGTCTCGTTGGTGAGACTCTTACAGGAATTTAGTACCAACTCATGTGTAAAGATAGAGTGAATCTGAATGACATTTTACAATCCTGTCAATTGGGCCAAGAACTTTAACTTTTGCACTGCTGTGACATTCAAATTAATGTAATTGATTTAATATCAGCCTGCGCTAAAAATGCATCATCAGAATTTGAAAACTGAGTGGCACTGACAGATTCATCTGGCTAGGCACACTGGCAAATAATTCTTGATTTAACTAAGCGGGTAAATAGTCATAAAATGAGAGCACTTGGCTATTTGCCTAAAAATGGTCTTGAAAAAATATCATCTCATTACAACACTCATTTGTAATGAGCTGGAATTTGTCTATTAGTGCAGCAAAGTAGTCTAAACATGTTTGACTTTGAACAAGAAGCCCTCATGATCATTTTACAAGCCTTCAAATGAGTGAGTGTAGGCTTGGTTTTCAATGAACTCAAGTGAACCTTTTCACTTGGCTTTAGTGTAGCACAAATTACTCAGATCTGTAATGTTGATATGAATCATTTTTAACAATGTTGTACTGGTGACCGTATTGTCAGGGGGTCAGCTGGGATGCCAATGAATTCCTGGACCACACTTATCTTTGAACCTGACCTTTAATATTTCATCTACAGTTTAATGACTACACAATGCACAGTTGTAACACTGCTATGTCTTTCCACAAACTGACCTACATATACAATACATCCCAAAGTATAAGACTGCATACCTTCACCAAGGCTGAACAATTACTGAAATTCTATATTGTCTTAAGGTGAAATATATTTGAATTCTTTGAAGATAAAAACATACCATTAGAACATGGAATCACAGTAACATCATCAGTCCAAGCATTCCATTAATCCATCTATCCATCTTCTATTTATCCAGTTCAGGGTCGCAGGGGGTGCTGGAGCCTATTCTGGCCGTCATAGGGCGAAAGGCAGGGTACACCCTGAACAGAGCGAACACAGATAGATAACCATTCACACCTATGGTTCATTTAGAATTGCCAGTCAACCTAACCCATGTGTGTGTCTTTGGAGAAAGCCGGAGTACCTGGAGAGAACATGCAAACTCCACACAGAGGTGCCCAAACTTTCTGGATGGCGGATTCAAATTCAGATCGTCATGCTGTGAGGCAACAGTACTAACCACTAGACCACCATGCTGCCCTAGCTCTAGAATTATTCAAGAAAAATAAAAAAATCTGATAATGGCAGAACTTTTCTGGATATTTGAGATCAACCATCCAAAGCAATGGACATAGCACAAGAGACGTGAAGAAGAGAGTGCAGGCAGGGTGGAGTGGATGGTAACGAGTGTCAGAGGTGCTTTGTGATGAAAGGATAGCAGCAAGAGTGAGAGAGAAAGTTTACAAGACAATAGTGAGACCTGCTATGACGTATGGTCTGACAAAACGACAGGAGGTGGAGCTGGAGGTGACAGAATTAAAGATGCCGAGATTTTTGCTGGGAGTGACCAGGATGGACAGGATTAGAAATGAATACATCAGAGGGACAGCTCAGGGTGAGAAGTTTGGAGACAAATGATTTGGACAGGCAGAGGAGGGATAGTGGACATATTGGACAAAGGATGTTAAAGATGGAGCTGCCAGGCAGGAGGAGAAGAGGAATACAACAGAGAAGATTCATGGCTGTAGAAGAAGTAGAAATGCAGAGGGTTGCACATGAAGAATGGCAGAACTTTTCTAGATTAGATGTTTTTTTTAAAAATCTATCTAATCTATCTATATAATCTATTGACTCAACATCATTTCAGCAATGACTTAGTATTGGTTACAAGTTTATTAGTTACTTTTCCATAGCTTCATATGTGTACACACCCTTTTGTGTAATTTGAATCCCAGGATCCAGAACGATACCTAGATCCAGATCAGTTTAAGTAATTTTTCTGTTTCTTTTTAAAATTATGCTCTGTATTTGTTGAGATATGATGAATAATGCCAAAATTTGCCCTATCTCACAATGCTGAATAATCCTTGAAAGAAAGAAAGAAAGTCCTTCCACTGGTGTAATTTTTATACTCATTTGTCTGTAACTTTTTGTGCAGTCCTGCTAACAAACAAATTGAACCAAAGACAACATCCTGTGGAGCTAACAAACCACCTTAGTGGTAGTTCCAGCTGCAGTAGGTAAACATGCTGAGCTATGATCAGGTGTGTTTCTGCTGCTTCCTCACAGCATCAGATTACAGGAAGGCCAAATGGTGATGGTACATGCCTAAACGATTGGGCTTCATATGATGGCTCAGTCTAGTTGTTTTCGATTCATTCTCCTTTACCGTACAATTATGAGTGATGTGTTTAACCTGTGATTCACAGTGAATTTACATCAGTCATCACAACTAAGACAAAGACAGCAAAACATGATGAGGCTTATCTTGGTCTTTACTACAGTGGGTAATACAGAGAGACCAGTGTGTTGTATGACTATACTGGAGACATTAAAAAGTGATGTGTTAGATTTTTCCTAATCAATCATATCATATTTCTGTCTTAATATCAGTCAAGAAGTGAACTTGAAAATATTTGTATTTATGAAAGCAGGCTGGCAAAAGAATTTTTGGGCACCACTGTATTCAACTTTTGCTAAATTAATCAGAGCTTATCACAAAGTGCTCATACTTGAACTGCCCAAGTGATAAAGATAACTGTTTTGGTTTACTGGAAATGTTCTGATAGTGAAAAACAAAACATGAAAAAACAAAGTAAAATAATAATAATCTATCAAAGTGTTGACAGACAAGTGGTGCAGAGACCAAGAAACGGGGCATGTTTCTGCGGCTTGGCATCACCATCACCAAGTCTGACATATAAACTTAAGTGGCACAGCTTACAGCGACTAATAGGTTAACAACCAACGTCCAGCTTACAAATTCAGCAGACGTGGTCAGTTTTTGCACCTAAACTATATGGGCAAAAGCAGTGGGCCACACCTCTTCATCATAGAATTCAGATGTTTCAGGAAATCATTGAATTCGAGCATGAAACTGTAATGGGATGTTGTAACAACACAGTTTGTTAAATTTATTCCCTTGTAGCGTTCCCATGATCAGCTGTAAGTGGTATTACTGCAAATTGGAAGTGGTTAGAAACCACAACAACAGCCACAAAGTGGCAGACCATGTAAATTACGGGGTTGCGAGTGCTGAGGATGCATAGTGTATAAATGTCATGAATATTCTGCAGACTCAATAACTGCAGAATTCCAGATGTCCTCTGGCATTAATATCAGCACAAAAACTGTGTGCCAAGCGTTGGATGGAGTGGTGCAAAGCACGCTGCCACTGGACTCTGGAGCAGAGAGAACATGATTTGTGGAATAAAGAGCCACACTTCTACCTGGCAGTCAGACAGGCAAGTCTGGGTTTGGTGAATGCCAGGAGAACGTTACCTGCCTGACTGCGTTGTGCCAACTGTGAAATTTATTGGAGGAGGGATAATGCCGTGGGGCTGTTTTTCTGAGGTTGGCCTGGGCACCTGAGTTCCTGTAAAGGAAAATCCTATTGCTTTTGATTACGAAGACATTTTGCACTGTTCTATGCTTCCAACCCCATAGGAAGATTTTGAGGAAGGTCCTTTTCTGTTCTAGTTTGACTGTGCCTAGGGGCACAAAGCAATGTCCATAAAGGCATGGTTGAATGACACTGGATTCGTGTTCTGCACTGAATCAATGCTGTAGGCACATAGTCACAGACTCTTCTGAACCCCTATGCTAAAACCCTAACTACAAGCCAGATTGACATGCATGATGCACAGGTATAAATGCTGGAGACAATGGAAGAACCAGAATGGCCGACAAAAAGTCCTGACCTCAACCCCATCCAACACCTTTGGGATGAACTAGAACTGAGATTGTGAGCCAGGCCCTCCCGATCAACATCAGTGTCTGACCCGTGCAAACATTCCTACAAAAACACTTAGAAATCTTGTAGAAAGCCTTCCCAGAAGATTGGAAGCCATTATAGCTGCACAGATGGGATCAACTCCATAATATTGTCTATGAATTTAGAATGGGATGTCATAAAAGCTCCTGTTTTGCCAATATAATGTGTGTTTGCTCATGGCCACGCTGGCTATGCAAGTCAACCCAAAAGTCCTCAATGCCTGTAGCCAAACTTGGGGAAAAATTTGATTTTACTCAATATATTTCAGTAGCATCGGTCTGTTAAACCTGATGCTGATGCTGGGTTAAAACAGGTTGCATTCCATTAACAAATACATTTTAAAAGACATCAGGTTCCATGCTATCCTTTTATAGCATTCCTTTAATGAAATCTGTTAAGTAAGGCTGTAATAAATGTTTCTGCAGAATCTGAATCAATTCATCATTAGTAATATGCATGTCAAAAATGGAAATATTCTCACTTTTCTTTCTCTCAGCTCAAGGTGACATTTACAAACCGTTAGTTTTCATCATAATATTTGGCATTTTAGCATTAAAAATGGCTAACTGATTATGAAATCAAGCTTTAACCTCTCATGATGGGGAAAATCCTGAATTTATTTTCAAAAGTTCCCACATACTCCCCAGCAGAGCAAAAGCTGTTAGAGTGCAATGCAATGCCTATGCATCCAGAATAGGATGTCATCAAAGCTCCCGTAGGTGTAATGTGTAGGTGGACCAATACTTTTTCCATATAGTGCATTTTCAATCATGCTTTCTGAATAGCAGAAATTCAATATTTAATCTTGCTTTAGCTCTCCTTTGTTCTTAACTAACTTCTGAGTATACCTGATTCTTTAATTGCTTAATATTCCATTTTCTTCCTTAGCTTCTTGTGAACATTGCAGCTGGGCAGGTAACAGTTTATCAGAGCGCTACTGTTTGTGCTGAAACAGACACAAAGGAAAGCAGTAAGGAGGCAACATACTGTACAGCTAATTTGTCACAAAACAGTAAATTGAAAGGTACAAAAACAGTATTTGTTGATAATTATCCATGCGTGTAACAGAATAGAGCTCTTTATGCATACTTATTTGACTAAATCTTACTGAGGATATCGATCAGTGGAGCTGTAACTCAGTGAAAAGGAGTCCACTGTGGATGCATCAAGGTTGCTGTCATGCTTCAACAAAAACGTGTGACTCAATTTTCTTTTCATGATGTATAGCATGTCTGGAGCCATGAAAACCTCACATTTTTAAAGACTGCCTATGTAAACATAAAGCAAAAAGAGAACAACAGTGCTGCTTGTGTTAATCACATTCTAAAAGGAATGTTCATACCGAGCCAGCAGCACCTCCTCCCCGTGTGATAGCAACATGACTCATATGAAGCATGTCCGTTGATTCATCGAACAAGAAAACAAATGGGTGGTGAAGAGGGAAATCAATGAGGTGAGTCTGCGAGATCAATCCTGTGGCTGCGCTCATGGTTTCCATTTTCTCTTCACACGCACACACTCCACAAGACCCCAAACTCATTTAGGGTGACAAAGACTAAACATGTTACCGCCTGCACAGAGAAATCTACATTCCTCAAAACTGTCATCTCTTCAATCTCACCATGACAGTAATGGTCTTGAGATGCCGCCATTTTGGAGACGTGCAATTTAAAGAAAAAATGAGTTTGAGGTGGGGGAGAAATGTCTCACAGCGGAGAGAGTGGAGACAAAAAAAGAAAGAGAAAAAAGGGTGAGTGAGTGAGGGTTTGCTGTGAATCATTAGTTCGATGGGAGCACTGCTGCTTCAGGACTAATTGAGTATCAGCATGAGCTGTGGGTGGGTCGGCCTCGAAGCTGCTGTCGTCAGCACGAGCAAGCAGGCGGGCAGCTTTGAGAGGTGAAGTTTGCAAAAATGGAGCCATACGGTAACCTGTAAGTCTAACAAAATGCAGCTCTGAAAGCTTCAGCGGGAGAGCTGATGATGCTACAAAGAAGCAAGGCTGCACTGATTGTGAAAGGTTCAACATCTGCACCTGTCTCTTAAATCTAATCAAGTACAACCATGTGAGAAAAGTTTAGAAATATAAACAGCATTTCCATACATTTAATTATCAGCTTTCATTATTCTTCCCCTCTGTCTCTAGAGTATATTTATTAAATAAGCAATATTGTTCAGCTGACTGAAAAATTAAATAAAAAACTCTTGGAAACTTACACTAAAGTATTTCCCCTCAAAACCTTGTGCATTTGTTAAATTTTACTGATGTTTGATGCCAAAGGTGCCAGGTAAAGCTTCATCTTTTACACAGAGAAATACATTAATTGACCACGATCTCTGAACACTGCAATAAGTGGTGGAGACGTGCAATCATTGAAATTACAGAAATTATATGCCAACAAATGACCAAAAAAAAAAAAAAAAAATCTGATTCATTGTCTTGGTTGTCAGGGTGACAGGTAGTGACACCACCACTACCTTTATGTAAAGGATGAAAATTTATTATGCACTTATTAACACCAATGCAACAGAACTAACCAGTGAGTTTTGTTGTCTAAGCTTAACCAAAATACAAAATCTAAATGTAAGTAAATTAAATAAGTAAGTAAGTAAATGTAAAGGTACCTGAAGGGACACAAATCCAAGACTCCAGGGTGAAAGTCCAGTGTTTCAGCCATGTCACCACTATACTCTTCTCCTCTGAAGGCAGAAATGGAGCCATACGGTAAGTGCTAAAGTTGAAACCAAGCATCTCAATGTGGAAGAAAGGTAATTTCAGCGACTCTTAATGTGGCATGGTTGTTGGTGCCAGATGGGCTGGTCTGAGTATTTAAAAAACTGCTGATCTGCTTGGATTTTCCCACACAGACATATGTAGAGTTTACAGAGGATGGCAGCGCTCTGGGGGAAAATGTCTTGTTCATGCCAGGGGTCAGAGGAAAATGGCCAGACTACTTCGAGCTGATAGGAAGGCAACAGTAACTCAAACCACCACTCATTACAGCCAAGGTATGCAGAAGAGCATCTAGGAAAGCACAACACATCAATCCTTGAAGCAGATTGGCTACAGCAGCAGAAGGCCTCACCAGGTGCCCCTCCTGTCAGCTAAGAACAGGAAACTGAGACTACAGTTTGCACAGGCTCACTAAAATTCCTACCTGTACTGTATCCATCAAACTTTACAGCTCCTCTCTTAAAAACCTACTGTGCTGGGCTAACAACCAGAACTGTTAATTATATTTGAATCTAAATTTCTATGGATGTATATCTTGACTATTTTTCTTTGGCCATATCTGTATATAGTACTCAATGGACATATTACACCTTTTACACTAAGATTAATTTATTTTTATTACATTTTCTATCTTTTATATACACTACTCACAAAAAGTTAAGGATAGTTGGCTTTTGGGTGAAATTTATGGAAAATGTAAAAATTTCACACTACAGTGATATTATATCAATTAAGTAGAAGCATGCAAAGGTGATTTCTTCATCTCAAACAGATTATTGAAGCAAAAAGCCAACAACAGTGGTGGGTATACCATAACAAAAAATTTCAATGTCTCAATAACTTGTCATGTGCCCTTGACCATCAATTCAAGCTTGACTTCTGTGACTCTTACAGTCTCTCTGTATCTCTGTTGCAACCTGCTGATGACACTCTGGCGAGGTACTGTTGATCAGTTGTTAGGTGTCGTCTTGGTCTCATGATGTCAAAATGTGAACAGCATGATGAAGAGAACTGTTTAAATACTTACTCTAATTGAACCAGAAAATTTATTGGTCGATTCATGGACCAAACACCAGTTGTGAATCATGCAGTTAAGCACCTTGTTAAACAACAGCAAGTTATGCAAAAAGTACTGAAACACTGAACAGTTGGACATGTGCATTCAAAAGTGTAGAGAAGGTCAAATTAAGTTCATCTGTAAATGTTATAGTGCATTTTAGGTGCATCCTGAAATTTCACCCAAAAGCCAAATATCCTTAACTTTTTGTGAGTAGTGTATATTTATTTTTACTATTTTGACAGTTGTACTTTCACATATTGGTATATACAGTCTATACAGTTTTGTTTTCAATCTGAAAATACGTATTTATACCTTATGGAGCATGTTGGTGGCTGTGGCTCAGGAGGTAATCTTCCAAAAGGAAGGTTGGCGGGTCACTTTTCCAGTCTACGTGCAGAAGTGTCCTTAGGTAAGACACTGAACCCCAAATTGCCCCGATGCATCCATCAGAGTGTGAATGTGTGCACGATAGTTAAATGTGCTCAAAGGCATAGAATAAATGTGTTTGTGTATAATTGTGTGTGTGAATAAAAAGCACTTTGAGTGCTCGCACTATATACGTACCAGTCCATTTACCAGCCCATCTGAAAGGCAAGCAATTTCCCCACGAGGAAGTAATAAAGGATTCTGACTGACGTAAACTGGACAATAGAAGATTGGAAAAACATTGCCTGATCTGATGAGCCTTGATTTTATCCCATAAGAACCCATGGTGACATTCGTGACAAACACTTTACATGTTCTACAATCTTCCTTATAAAGCTTCATGATTGACCTTAACTTATGAAGTTCCTAAGGAAAACTAGGTCTGAGTTCATATGGGTTAACTGCAACATTTGGATGGTAGAGTCAGAATTTGGCGTAAACAACATGAAATCATAACGAGTTCATACTACTGGTGGTGTAGTGGTGTGGGAGACAGTTCCTTGGCACACTTTGGGTGCTTTAGTACCAACTGAGAGTCATATAAATGCCGCAGCCTACCTGAGTGTCGTTGCAGTCACATTATGATCACTGTGCCTATCTTCTCATAGCTGCTCATAACGCATCATGTCACAAATCATCTAAAACTGGTTTCTTGAAAAAGACTACAAGTCCACCGTACTCAAATGGCCTCCGCCATCGGATTTCAGTCCAATAGAGCACTTCTGGGGTGTGGTGGAACAGGAGATTCAGATCATGGATGTCCGTCCATCAGTCCATCAGTCCATCAGTCCATCCGTCCGTCCATCCATTCATCCGGTATAGTTAATAACAAAACTAAAAATGCCTGAGAACATCTGACATCTAACAGTGAAACCATGTTAAAATTAGATTTCTCTCTTGAGATTAAGAATCTCTTTTGTGAGAGTGTTCTGGGCTCTAGTACGTTTTTTAGTTGCAGGAGAAACCGGAGCTCCTGGCGAAAACCTGAACAAGCCCAGGGAGAGCATGAAAACTAAACACAAAAGGGTCCTGCCTGGGCTTGAACCCAAGACCCTATGAGTTAACAGTGCTAACCACTGAACCACCATGCCACCATACTAGATTACCTTAAGTGTTACTCATTGATCCTTTAGGCGAATATTTGGACCCAAACCTGGGACAGCTGATGGGCAAAATGAACCTGTGAACACGGCTGCCATGGCTCTGATGATGAAATCAAATTTGAACTGTTACTTGGGACAGTTTTTGCGTGTGACAAAACGTATTGCCTAATACATCAGCAGCGTGTTACTGGGCACCACAGATACTCACAGGGGCTTGTATTTGTTGTTTGTGGTAACCCATTTGCAACAAAATAAAAAAGGCTGCTCCATACTTCTAGTAATTACTGTGATCTTTGGCTTAATCCTTGACGCTACTGAAACTCAAGCAGAGTTTTTCTTTTTTTAGTCGAGATCCAATCATCTTTTTTAGGTTTTTGCAGTTCTCACTTGTGAAAATTAATGCAGTGTCGAGGTTTTTATTCCTCTCTCAGGGATGCAGATGACATATTTCTAGCTGACATGCAAGTCACATAAACAATTAACTTATGACCTGCAGAGTAATCAGCTCTGCTACCACCACTCAGGAGGGACTGAAAGAGACAATTTTCTTCATGCTGGAAGGAAGGCAGCAGAAACTGTCCTCTAATCTTCGCTCAGTGATTAGAGAAGGACTGAGAGTGAAATGATGAGTTCACAGAGTAGCTTATAAACGCTATATAGTCAAGAGTGTGATCATGACAGAAAAAAGCATAGATGTAACTTAGGGCTGTGACCTTGATATTTCATAAGGAAAACTGGGACATCCGTATGTCTGGTGAAATATCAGTACGTTAGAAGGATGGTGCAGGTAAATGGATGAATAGTATAGGTACTTTTGGCTGTTCCCTTTTCCCCCAAGGGGTTGCCATAGCGGATGAATCCACACTTATGGTCTGACACAGATTTTATGCCAAATTCTCTTCATAAAATAACTCTCCCATTTATCCAGGCACAGGACAGGCATTAGGGGTACACTTACTTGTAACCCCCAAGGCAGGGCTTGTGTCTCTTCCCAACTGCAAACTGGGGATCCTTCATGTATTTGGTGAACGTTTAAACCACATGATAATTAATGAATTAGAATGTGAGTTCTTTCTAATTATAGTACCAATATAGTCTTTTAGAACAGAAGGTCATTAGGCTACAATTATTTTATCTTCATTGATGTCAATCATAATTTGGTCTTCAGACATGACTGTTCTCAAATACGTTTATACATTTCTGTACCGGAACATAATTACTATCAAGAATGAGTTGCATTTTATTTGTGTGAGGTCTCACTGTATCTTATTCCAGTTTCTGTAACGTCACTTAAGAAGGATGAACTGATTTGCACTCTTCCCCTTTAGATCACCTTAGTTTAAGGAGCTCAGAAAATCTCCTCTTTTTGGCCCAGTTTTCCTTTAGCTTCGCTCCGTTGGCTCATTTTTGTCATGCTCAGTTTTCCAAGCATGAAAAACAGCTGGATATCAGCCATTAACATCTGTCTCCTTACACCCATAGACCCCTTTTTGGGTTCTTGGCTGTTTTCTTAATTTTTTTAGTATTATCCTCTCCCTCCTTTAGCCCTGTAACAAGCAACACAGCAGTTATCTTGTTGGCCTGCAGATACTGTACGTACATTTTGACTCTATTTTGCTTCCTGCTGTCAGATAAGTACAAATCTAACAATTAAAGGCATAAGTACTCAGCTATTCTAAACATGTTTGTTTTCACTACATGGTCGTACGAACATACAGTACGTGCAAGTCATAAATCAGATACTGTAAAAAGACCCTATGATTACCACAGGCTGGATCAATATTATTGCTAGAAAGAATATCAGAAAGCTTTCCTGGCAAAAGAAAAAAAATAACTGTTTGGCCTGGTCAAGAGCTAACGCAATCACAGGATTTCATTTAAATCTCCAATAATCAGTCTTTTTTGTAAAATATTAACAATTAATCAAAGGACAGTGTTTAATGCACTGTAACAATCAAACTCTGTAGCTACAATGAGCTTGTTTTAGCCTCTTTTACCTCATTGTTTTAGTTTTTATGGCACATTTAATCTTAATCAGTCTTATTACCAGAAGAAGGCGTAGCCACCCTCTGAAATTATACTTTTGTACTGAAATCATCACAGTTAGTGATTAACTGAATTCGCGTGGCCTGGTTTTGCAAAAAACCCCACTTTCGTGAACACACAAATTGCAAACAGCTTCAGCAATCAGGTTGAAAGACTTTTGAGGCTTAGCTTGGCAACCTCTGCAGTTTACTAGCTTTAGAAGTAGTCACTAGGCCACTAGACTCACTGTTTCCAGCAGCAGCAGAGAGTCATTTTCATACAACAAGTTTTGATAACGCTACATAGCTACCTCCTTTGCACTGACCTGTAAATTAAATATAAAAATAGCCGATGAAAACAGAGCTGTAGTAGCTAGAAAGACCTTAAATCCCCCCTTGCATTTCTCAGGTACCAAAATCCAAAATTAATCATTATTACTAACGTCACATTAGCTTAAATGTGTCAGAGTTGTCTGTTCCAATCTATTATTGCAGCTTAAAGTCAAGCTCTGCCAACTTCAGAGCACCTTCAAAGGTCTTTGAAGACTTCAAGGTCTGACCTCCCCACCTGACTCTACTCACTCATGTTGCAAGTGACTGCATCATTCTGTTTAAACAGACCTAAAGACACTAAAAAGCCACCCAGTGAAAACGAAGAGTTATCATTATGGGAATGACAAAAAGAAAGGAGAAAAAGAGTCTAGCCTCAACTATGGAGGAGAGACACTTGAGTATTAGAACTTCCGCTAGCATCACATTACGTCTTTTGTTTACTGTGACATTTAACATTCATTATCTTAGCTTAGCAGTGCAACTATTCACCAGTCCAGTGTTTGCAGTTGCGAGTCAGAGTCTGGACACTGGCAGTCAACTCATTAGTGTTAGTAGCTGGCTGAAAGAGCACAGAAACTAGTATAGTATTAACACTTAAGAACCAGTCAGTTTGGCTTTGGGTATTCTTACCAAAATAAACATGTCCTCTGCCATTCCTGGAGTAATTTATCACCTGTCATTATGGAGGACACAGAAATGGTGTGATTTGGAGGGAAAATCAGCTAACTTGGACAATACTTTGTTTGTAGGTAAAAGCTGTGCCCGATGAGCTAAATATACAGTTTTCAGTATCATAAAGCCACTAGGCTACAGATATGGAAAATGCAATAAAATATACACACCACACTGCACATTTAGCACAGTAATTGCACCTTAGTAATTTAGATTACACTTGTCCAAATGTCTTTGCATCTAAATTTCATAACTTAGCATTCATAGCTTGGCATTTTCATTATGTAGAAACTGAAGTGGCCAGTGGGTGTTCCTGCACATACGTTTAATCTTCTGTATCTGAACTATTACACTAGCCATAGGAAAATTGTGTGAAATACTGGTTAGACAGGCCCACTGTGAATTTTTGTCTAGGGCTCACACCACTGCATACCATGATGGGTTTAAAGCTGATTTGACTAAAAATAAAAGACAAAAAGTATAATACGTTTGAGGGATTATGGTGTTTTGGCCCATTAGGAAATGTTTGCAAGGTTTACAGCATTTTTATTTCCAGTAGATACATAAATAAGACATGAGATGACTTGAAATCTCTGCCTTGTTTCTTTCTCTACTTCTTGAAGCTCTGGATGATGACTCCAAAATGGAATATCCAACCACAGAAGCTTTTTTATTTGACAGTGGAACACCCTGAGCTTTCCTGTTGTGGGAAGTTTATCCAGCAGCCCCAGTATCTGGTCATCGATTGTGGCTCCTTTGCTCACCAGAGAGAAAGAGAGGATCCCTTTGCTTGCCTGAGGATGCCATCTAAAAATACAACTTTAAGGGCATTCCTGCAACATAACAGCAAGCAGTAGAGGCTGCATTTTGTGTTTTTCTGAAAGGTCAAAAACAGAGCAAAGACTTATATTTTCACACCTAGAAGCAGTGCTCTTATAAAAATGATTATTTAAAGGCTCAGCCTGCACCAGTAGCACTTTTGAAAACTAGTGACCTTAGAGAGAGTCCAGTTTTTTCCCTGTTAATATGGACACAGTTGGTCTGGCAGGAGAGATTAGTGCAGACTGAGCTGTTGGATGATGGTTATCACCATGGACTGGAAGAGAGCGCCCAGAACCGGTTGTGCTGGGGGATTTCCAGCTGGCTCCAACGGGACAGTGATGGAGTCCAGGCCTGCAGAGGGAGGGGGGTTCTGGTGAGGTTAGAAGGGGGGAGAGAAATGGGGTGAGATGTTCTGGTGAGGACAGGTGCGGGGTGAACAGGTCATGGCTGGCTGAAGGAGTGCGAGCACAGATGAAATCAGATTCTTCATGAAACAGACAAGCACAGGTGGGTCCTTGTCTCTGGGTGAAAGTGTCTGAACTGCTGAGTCGAGACCTCTTCTTCGCCTGACCTGTCTGGATTAAACCGGCAGCACGCACGCACACAGACACGCTACAGTAGTAGTTGGGGGTGGGGTAGGGTGGGCTGGGGGTCAGGCATTGGGCTGCGAGTGCCAGGCATGCCAGCCATACCACATAACTACCCACTGACCTCAGCCCTTATTATGGCAAAGGGCAACAGCTCCAAACACAGGGCACCATGCAGGCTGACAAAACCTAAAACATAGTCTAAAAAGCATCCTGTATATCATTACACTTTAAACTCATACAGCTGCCACTGGTAACACGGAACTCTGGTTTCTGTGAATTTTAAAGGTCTTGATTTCTTTAATATTCTTTAAATCTGAATTTCTCTGCAGATTATTTTTTCTACACAAGTTTTTTTCTTCCCATGACAGATTTATTATTTATTTCCATCCATGGGGTTTGTGTAGAGATTGTGAAGGACTACAAATACCTTGGTGTTCACACTGACAATAAACTGGACTTCACTAAACAGAGAAGCCATTTACAAGCAGTCTCTACTTTTTGAAATGACTCTGGCCCTTCCGCCGGACGATGCTCAGGATGATTTATGAGTCTGTGGTAGTCAGTGCCATCCTCTATGCTGTAGTTTGCTGGGGCAACAGACTAAGAATGGCGGACAACAACAGACTCAACAAACTGATCCGTAAGGCCACTAAACGTTGCGGGTGTGGAGCTGGACTCTCTGACAGTGATGTCAGAGAGGAGGACGCTGTCCAAGTTAGAGACAATATTGGACAATCCTTCACACCCTCTCCATGATGTGCTGCACAGACACAGGAGCACGTTCAGCAGCAGACTCATTCCACCACGATGCACCACAGAACACCACAGGAAATCATTCCTACCTGTGGCGATCAAACCCTACAACTCCTCTTCACTTTGACCTTTGACATTTTCACATTGTAAATATTCATATTTTACCGCATTTAACTGTACATACTCTACATATCAGTGTTTAGCACTGTTCTTAACTTTCTTCCATAAGTCTGAGTTGCATAATCTAGACTGATAAGTTTTCATCGAAATGACTTCTAGAAGTCACTTTGATGAAAGTAAAATCATTAGATGAAGATTGATCCATTAAGAGGAAAAATAACTCTCTGAACTAAGTGCTTATATACGGCTCTTCAAGAGACAGTGCAATGTTTATATTTTGAGTTTGAATATCATTGAATGATAAGTTAATGCAGAATGAGATATTCTGTTGTAAGCTTATAAAATACACTACATGGACAAAAACCACCTACATGTACATATGACATCTATACGAGATTCTATTCTAAATCCACAGGCATCAGTACGGAGTTGCTTCCCCCTTTGCAGCGATAACGGCTTTCACTCTTCTGGGAAGGCTTATTTTTTCCTCATACATACAGAAGAGTATTTGTGACGTCAGTCACTAAACTTGGGCAGGAGCGCCTGGCTCATAAGCTTCATCCTAGATCATCCCAAAAATGTTAGATGGGGTTAAGGTCGGGGCCCTTTGATGCCATGAAGCTCCCAGCACACAGTTTTTGTGCTGATGCTAATGCTTGAGGAAATTTGGAATGCAATTATTGAATCAACAGAGCCTTGGTGACTTTTACGCACTATGAACCTCAGCACTCAGCAATCCCACTCTGTAACTTTATGTGGCCTGCCATTTCATGACTGAGTTGCTGTGGTTCCTTAGCACTTCCATTTTGCCACAATCCTATTTACAGTTGATCATGACATATCTAGGAGGGAAGAAATATCCAGAACTGAAAATGGCATCCTATTACAGTACCTCTCTCCTACTCAGTGAGGTCCTTAGAATTATTCTTTCACAAATGTTTGTAAAGGCAGAAGGCATGGGCATTTTTTTATTTCATAAACCTGTGGCAACAGCACTGACTAAAACAGCTGATTTCAGTGATTAGGAGGTGTATCCCAATGATTTTGCACATATAATGTATGTCAAGCAAGTGAAAAAGATAGCAAAATAGTTCTTGTGAGTGCACACTGATGGCAATAAATTGCAATAAAGGTAATGGCATTCAAGTAAAAAACTAAAAATGTAAACATGACGACTGTAGAGGCTAGAAAAATTAAATATAATAGTCTCACATTAACAGGAATAAGTAGCATCACATTTACACTTGACACCACTGTGTGATCTTTTTATTTATCACCTTAAATTATATCAAAATAAAAATAATACATACAATAATAACACACTCCCACTTACCACCAGGTGTGTGTAAGGGGTTATTCTCTAATTTTTTAGATATATTTCACATTCACTGTCTCTTTAGATCTTGGTTTTACTTACCCATTTTAAAACCATGGTTTAACTTGAGAAATACTAACTGGCTGTCTAAAACTACACAGTTACAGTATGTATAATGGTAGATGCTAACGTTCAGTTTTATTTACAGGTTGGTACATTTTTTTCCAATCTGTCCAACCTAAACAAGAGAGTGTAAAAGATGTCACGGAAAACGACATAAGAATATGACCATCAGGGCACCATTTTGTGGTTTTCAATACTACATGATGGAGCTTTGTCAAGCCATTTGATCTCTCCTTATTGTCTGTAAAATGAACAGATTTGAAGATATTTAAGAGCAAAGACAAAGATTTCTCTAAGAAAATCCAAACGATAAAACTGAAATGTTATATGAAGGCATGAACACACTGTGTATATCATCGTGCTTCCTTACAGTACAGGAAAAAGTTTCCATTCTTGATTTCTCTATAACAATGGCAACACTGTCTCATAATTTGCTGCAGCAAATACTTTTTAAAGGAAACTAAATTCTACCTGGAGCCTGTTTTCTATTAACATAAAGATGAAATTTTACACAAATACATAACAGTCACAAATACATGAATGTATGATGTATGTAATGACGCTTTTGATCACTACAAAGATGATGTTAAAGTACACTCAAACATGATTAGTCAGTACTGCTCAGTCTACTAAAAGAAACCAGAAAGTTTCCAGTACCAAAAATCTTATCCTTTGATGATAGACTTTGAATATTTATATAAACAAATCTCATTTCCAGAGAAGTTGGGATATTTTCCAAAATGCATTTTAAAAATCTGTGATATGCTAATTCACATGAACTTTCATTTAACTGACAAAAGTACAAAGAACTTAATTGTGTTTTGTAAATGTGCAATGATCTAGATTTTGATGGCTATACTCAACTAAAGTTGGGACAGAGGCATGTTTACCATTGTGTTACATCATCTTTCTTTTGTTCAGAGTTTGTAGGTAGGACCCAATAGGGGACAGACAAGGCTTAAAATGTTTAACAGTTTATTTAAATGAAGCAAGACAGGAGAGGACGATGCTGGTCCACCGAGGGGAATAGTCTCTGGAGGGGGTGCTGGAGGAAGGGAGTGTTTGGGGAGGGGTGGAGAAACTGAGCTGGCTACTGAGGACTGAAAGGGGTATGGGCTGGGTGCTAGAGAGAGTGCTGGCTTGGATGAGGTCCTTGAGCTCCTTCCAGAGAGTAGTCCGAGGGTCTGAAGGTGCGAGAGGGGTCAGGTAGTAGGAGCAAGTAAACCATGCGCTAAATCAGATTCTAAACGTGATAAGGAAAGGTGAGTCAGAAATGTTGCAGAGAAAGTCAAAAAGCACACTTAGCTTTCCACTGGGAACTATGTTCCGGCAGAGTCTGGAGGCAACTGCAGGGCTTAAAAAGG
Source organism: Etroplus canarensis (assembly GCA_015106775.1). Lineage (NCBI taxonomy): Eukaryota > Metazoa > Chordata > Actinopteri > Cichliformes > Cichlidae > Etroplus > Etroplus canarensis. The sequence goes on along the minus strand of VUQH01041738.1, from coordinate 6,907 downwards.
ATGATGTAGACAAGCACCAGATGTGCAGCTTAGACTCCGCCCAGACATAACCTGAACCTGTAGGCTAAATGCATGATTAGTGACCCAACCCATATCCCAGAGTGGAGGGAAAAGACAGAGAGAGAGAGAAAGATGTAGGTCAAGATTCAGCGACCTGGGGATCATGACATTTGAATCATTTTGGAACTGTAGATAATAATAGCTATATTTCTGCAATAGGAGATCTTGTCCATTTTTGCCTGATATAACACTTAAACTGCTCAACAGTTCATAGCCTGATTCTCATTGTAATGATGTGCTAAACATTTTCAGTAGGAGATAGATCTCGACTGGAAGCGAGCCATTCAAGCAGAGGTATTCAGTGTCTATGAAGCATCACTGCTGTTGCCCATGCAAAATGTGGTTTGGAAATGTCCTGCTGAAATAAGCATGGAAGATCCCAAAAGATACATCATCTTCATGGCAGTACATGTCCTTCTAAATTCTTAATGTCCACCTCAGAGTCAATGGTACATTCACAAACATGGAACTCACTCATGCCATGGCCACTGATCCACCTCCATACCATCAGACATGCTGGCTTTTGTGCCTTATGCTGATGACAATCTGGATTTTCATTATCTTTTGCACAGGGAATTTGATGCCCCATTTTAGCTGAAAACCAGTGAAAATCACAGCCCACGGTTTCACAGTCTTTTGTTCCATCTGAGATGAGCTTGAGCTCAAAGAATGTAGTGGCATTTTTGCATAAAGTTGATGAATGGCTTCCTCCGTACAACAGTTTCAAGTTGCATTTCTGGATCCTGTGCTGGACTGTGTTAGGTGGCATTTGTTTTCTGAAATACTCCTGAGCCTAGGTGGCTATATTTGTCACATATGCATGATGGTTTCTTAAGCAGCAGGACTCTCAGATCACACACATTTATCAGTGGTTTCCAACCTTTTTCATATGTAGTTTCTGGTACACATCCATCCATCCATCTGACTGACAGTAGAGTTGAAAGGCAGGGTACATCTTGTCCAGATCAACAAAATATCGGATTTTCTCACACCTATGGCCAATTAAGAATCAACAATTAATCCAGAATCCTCTTGGTGGTTCACAAGGCCACACCCACAATTCAGCAGTCCAATCAAATCAACCAAAGAACTGGATTTAACTCGCTACAATAATACACTGATGTCAGTTTTACTCCAAAACGCATCACATCAGAAGAGGATAATTGCCATTTCACTTTGAATTTAAGTGAGACCAGGCCCTCACTCACCCACCCTTGCCACCACCACCACAACATTAATGGAGGAAAAAGCTGATAAAAGCTCAATAACAGAAGGCTTCAACCCTAAAGCCGCAAAATAAGATCAGAGTCCAATTACGCCTTGCCAAACACAGCACAGTCTGCTCCTTTTTGAGGAGACCTCAAGATCCTCTATTAAATGTGCTGAAAAACCGGTGATAAATGCAGTGCTTGTGAAATGACTGCTGGGCAGAGGTAAAGCAGAGGTCACAACCTGCTGGACTGTGGTGTAGGTCATTTCAACATTAAACCACGATTCAGTAGAATAAATGGCAGCATGTAAACTACCAAGTGGTAGTCAGCTGTTTCTGAGACTCGTGCCCCACAGTAGCCAGGAGGGGTTTTTTAGCTGTTTATCTACTCCGGCTCGGTCTGTTCTATTCGATCAGTTAGGAAGGATTTCATATGGAGCGTTGAGCCCTGTGATGTTCCTGGCAGCCCAGACATTTTATAACAACTGTAATTTCTCCTCTCATTCGCCTCAGCATAAAAGGCTCTTTCATGGAAATGCTTATAAAAAAGCAGCAAAGGCATATCAGATTGAGAAATGTAATAGTTTTCACTGAAGCCATTTTCGGGGAAAAGGAATTGGTATTTGGCTCGGCAGTGGGGGGGCGGGGTGAGGGGAGGCAGTGGATGGAAGTCTTGTCACTGTGTGTGCTGCAGCTCTGCGTGTTTCTCCACCAGTGTTTATGGGGTATTTAAAAGCCTCCAAATGCTCCGTGGTTTGCGGCCTACAAGTCCTCCCCAAAAGCCTCGGGCGAGCTGCCAACACAGCCTCACAGTTAAAATAAACAGCACAGACACAGTGGAGTGAGAGTTATGGGGGGGTTCGCAGGGGAGAGAGAGTTGCTGACTCTCGTCTTGGCTTGTAAAATTACTTCTTCCACTCTGCTTTTACATCTGAGATAAAGAGCATGTGGGCAGTCTAACCAGTTAGTTTGGTTGTCTTTCTGTGCAAATATTAAGCCCACCTCATAAACATATTTTAAGGCTTACAAATCCTTATTTTGTCTCCACTTACTGAAACGGATCACACTGTGTAATAGTGGGTCATGTGGTCCTTCAATTTACTGTCTGTGTACTTGTACAAGCTTTAATGATCCCTTTGAAATCAGCAGATAATGGATAGCAATTTGTGTTGTTCACATCTCGTTGCTGTTCCTCGTGGTTCAAATCACACTTAATTACATCTTTATGTTTGTGCAGAGTTACAGACGAGACACACTAACACTGAGATCAGATATCAGCCAAATAATAGCCTGATCTAAGAAACATTCCTGGGCAGTAAGAGTTCTGTTTTTTTTTTTTTAATCCTTCACTCATATGATTTGAAAATGTTTACAACATGACACTTCGAACCTTGGCAACTTAGAAATTTCTCTGTTGCCCCTAATCTCATGACTGGAGTTCAACATACAGTTGTGCAATAGCCAAATAGATTCAGTCAGGAATTCTTCTAAGATTTTGCCAAGACAAAAAAAGAAAAAATCATCGCAAATTTTTTTTACAGTTCAAATGTAAATATCAGTAAGGTTTTAAGTACTTCTTGTTCCAGGAATGGATCATGTGGTGGAACTATTCATGCCCAGTGCCGTTATGTCTTTTCCCTTCCCCGTCAGTGTGATTTATGCTCATTGGCCTCTTCATTAGATGCGCCTTGTTAATACCAGTTTAGGCACCCTTTTGCCTATGGATCTGCCGTAATCATTCGTGGCATGGATTCAAGAAGACCATGAAAACATTCCTCAGAGATTTAGGTTCATATTGACATGATGGCATCATTAAACCATCCAGCCCCATCCTCTCTTAAAGACCTCATTGTACCATATTTTCCCAATAGAACACTTTGCTCTCAGAGTGCAGACCTACTTGTGGTTCCTAAAGTTTTTAAAAGTAGAATGGGAGGCAGAGCCTTCAGCTATCAGGACCCTCTCCAGTGGAATCAGCTCCCAGTTTGTATTCAGTACAGTGAAATCAGTGTCATGTTCAAGAAACCAGTTTGAGATGATCTGAACTTTGTGACATGGCATGTTATCCTGCTGGAAAAAGCCATCAGAAGATGAGTACACTGTGGTCATAAAGGGATGGTTAGGTCAGCAACAGTACTCAGGCTGTGGTGTTTAAACAGTGTTCAGCTGGTACCCAAAGAGTGCCAAGAAAATTTCCCCCACGCCATTACACCACCATCACAAGTCTGAACGGTTGATACAGGGCAGGATGGATCCTTGTTTTTTGTTGTTTACATCAAACTCTGACCCTTCCATCAAAATGTTGTATCAGAATGAAGACCCATTAGACAAGGCTAGTCATCTATAGAAGACTGTAAACTTTAGCCTCAGTTTCCTAGTACTTTATTAATCCCAGGGGAGAAATTGCTTATGTTACAGACACTCTGTTAAATATATATAAATATGGAAGATGGAAAAAAAAAACAGATAAAAGAAGATAAAGATATATAAACCTTATGTAAAAGGTAGTCCAGTGTGTATTTACAGTATATATACAGCATGGCAATAGGAAATAGTCCAGGTGTCAAGGGGAGGAGCTGTAAAATTTAATATTCACAGGTAGGAGTGGTTTCCTGTAGTGTTCAGTGATGCATTGAGGTGGGATGAGTCTATAGCTGAGACATGCTCTTGTGCCTGTCCAGCACATCATGAATCATAAAACAGAATTGCATCATTACAGTCACACAGTTAGATATACATGAATGAAATATAGAAATATGTGAATGTGAAAGTGAATATAATATATTCATGGAATACATAGACATAAATGTTAAATAACATATCTATAGTGAATATAAATCTGGGAGCAGAAAAATGAAGATTAGATATATTACATTTATGTATCAAGTTAAGTAGCATACATTTTCCAATTTTAAACAATCCTATATACAGTATATCAAGGTAAGGAGTGTAAAAATAGTCCAGGTGTCATAGCGAGGAGTTGTAGAGGTTGATTGCCACAGGTGGGAATGATTTCCTGTGGCTTTCTGTGGTGCATCGTGGTGGAATGAGTCTGCTGCTGAATGTGCTCCTATGTCTGTGCAGCACATCATGGAGAGGGTGTGAAGGATTGTCCAATATTATGCTTAACTTGGACAGCATCCTCCTTTCTGACATCACTGTCAGTGTCCAGCTCCACACCCACAACATTACTGTCCTTGTGGATCAGTTTGTTGAGTCTGTTGGTGTCGGCTACCCTCAGTCTGCTGCCCCAGCAAACTACAGCATAGAGGATGGCACTGACTACCACGGACTCATAAGACATCCTGAGCGGCGTCCGACAGATATTAAAGGACCGGAGTCATCTCTGAAAACAGACACGGCTCTGGCCCTTCTTGTAGATGGCTTCTGTGTGTTTATTGAAGTCCAGTTTATTGTCAGTGTGAACACCGAGATATTTGTAGTCCTTCACTGTCTCCACACAGATGCCATGGAGGTAAACAGGGGTCACCAGTGTTTTGGTCCCTTTAATTTCCACAACCAGTTATGGTATGGTCTGGCACCAACATCCATCTGATGTTCAATAAAGCTTAAATCACTTTTCTTCCCCACTCTGATGCCCAATTTGAACTTCAGCAGGTATTTTTGACCATTTCTACATGCCTTAAAACACTGAGTTTCTGCCGTGTGCTTGGCTGATTAGATGTTTGTGCAAACCAGCAGCTGAACAAGTATATCTAATGAAGTGGCTGGTGAGTGTATTTTTCTGATTGTCATGAATATCTTATTTTAATTTATGAAAAAACTGACTCAAATGCAGGAGGAAAATAGAGTTAATTAACAGCAATTTTTAAAACATCTTGTTGGTTTAAATTTCATTTGGGGACTTACAGTGGTAAGTTAATAAGTATCAGCATGTCATGGAAATCAACGTGCAGAAAACTGAAAAGTTATTTGTAACATTGTCACACAGCTGAATGACTTCTTTTTGTTTTGGGGGAAATTTATTTGGTATAAGGACTTACTTTTAATGTGGCTTGTGGAGCTGAAGTAGTTACATTTTTTTTTTTTTACATGTACTGGCTCAGTAAAGAAAAGTTTCATGGTGACTTTTGCAAGTAATTTTAGTTTAATTAAACGTGTACATATTGGATCCATTTTAAGGCGAAGTCCTCACAGTGCTCGACCCTGACAGCAGCAGCTTCTCTAATTGAAAGAAGCAAACCTGCTGAATGGATGCTTTCCAGCCGAAACGCTGGAAACTGGCCTGATTGGACAGTTTTCAGTATCGTTACAGCACAAAATTATGGTGCAAATGTTGCATGAGAATAAAGAGACTACATTTAAGGATTTTTATTTATTATTTCACTAATAGTGGTTTGTTACACTGTTTCTCAAATAACCTCTTCAGTGTTGTCTTTCTGAACCAATAACAGATATCTGCTACAAGGTTAAATAGTGCTGAACCTTCTGTCATTCCCAGGGTGTTAAAGACTGCCTTTTCACCAAAGCAGCTGGTGCCTCAAAACTACAGTCATGTGAAGACTCTGCACAAGACTCTATGCATTCCTCTGAAAAATTAAGTACACCTTACTTCTTCCCTTGGGAATTAAGAAGGTAACTAGAAGCCAGGTGCCTCTAATTAAATCATGGTCATCAGAAAGTGTGACCATGTCTAAAAAAAGGAGAAGTTTTTGCAGTTTGCTGGTCTGAAGCATTCAGATACGTGTTAAAACAACACTCCAATCCTCCCTGGAGCGGACACCCCAGCAAATTTATCGCAAGGTGAGACCGTGCAATGTCACAGAAATTGCAAAAAACCCAAGAGCTACATCTCCTCAAGCCTTTGTTAGCATGTTAAGCGTCAAAGCTCATGACAATGAATGTACGTTTGACTTCACCCTTGTATTTTCCCCCAAGAGGATCACCACAGTGGAGTAATTTGGCAGATACTTTACACCAGATGCCCTTCCTGACACACTCCTCCATTGTGTCCCCATTGTGGATTTTGTCCCCACCTGGAATAGAACCAGAGATCTTTTGCTTGTAAGGCAAATGTGTAAACCATCATATTATTACTATTTGAAAAAGACTGGACAAGTATGACTGCAGATGTGTTATACTGCAACCACAACACCTGGGACACCTTGCAGTTACTGGGTCGACCATGAACTCCTTTGTATACCAGTGTATGTATTTTTGAGTCATATGTGAGGCTGTTGGCCGAAGACCAAGGAGGGTGAGAGGGGGAAAGCATGTTAGGAGGCAGAGAGAGAGAAGGAAAGGTAGGAGGGTGGAGGTGAGAGTAGGGACTTTAAATGTAGGGACTATGACTGGTAAAGGGAGAGAGCTGGCTGATATGATGGAGAGAAGGAAGGTAGATATATTATGTGTGCAAGAAACCAGGTGGAGGGGAAGCAAAGCTAGGAACATCGGAGGTGGATTCAAACTGTTCTACTATGGTGTAGGTAGGAAGAGAAATGGAGTAGGGGTAATCTTGAAGGAAGAGTATGTGAAGAGTGTTCTGGAGGTGAAGAGAGTGTCAGAAAGAATGATGACTTTGAAGCTGGAAACTGAAGGTGTGATGCTGAATGTTGTTAGTGCATATGCCCCACAAGTTGGATGCCAGTTAGAAGAGAAGGAGGAATTCTGGAGTAA
>VUQH01041736.1:20146-67196 GCA_015106775.1 Etroplus canarensis | reverse complement strand
GGTAGGCACTCCTTTTTTTTTTTTTTTTTTTTTTCTGCTTCGTGAAATTGTCTTGAATTTCTTGTGTTTAATGAAATGGAAAGGGCTATGAAGGACTCCAGTTTCCATCAGCTTTGTTTTAAGTGTTGTTATTAGGCCTTTGTGGATGTGAAAATTTCCTATCATAAATCTTTCCTGTCATTAATCTGCTATAATGAACTAAAAATAATCTTGAATAGGATTCAAAGGAAGGCTGTGGCAAGCTATGTGTGCATACATGAAACTGACAAAAATTTGATCCTCAGCATGCTAATTTGAAATTACAGAGAGATTATGGTTGTCTTGCTTGATTATTGGTATTTATTTATATTATATTCCTAGCATTTATTTATATTAACTCTTCCTATTTTGTTCTCTTAACATTGTTGTTAGAGTTTAAATGTTGTGAAGTTTGACTTGTCATCTGAAGCATGTAACTTTAGCTAGTTTAAGACAATGAATTATTACCCAAGTATGCAAATATACTGAATGGCCAAAAGTATTGGGCCATCTGTGTATCATTGAATTCAGGTGTTTCTTGAATCTGGAATCTTCATTCAGTACCATTGCCAATGGTGAATAAAATCAAACATCTTGTCATGGAATCTGCCTTTACAAATGTTTGTGAAAGAATAGGTTGTTCTAAGGAGCTGAATGGATTTGACAGTAGTACTGTAATAGGATGCCACTGTTGTAACAAGTCAGTTCAACAAATGTCTTGGCTCCTAGATATTCCATGATCAACTGTAATTGGGGTTATTGCAAAGCGGAAACATTTAGCACAGTAACTATGCCACAGAGTGGCAGATAACAGAAAATAACATCAGCACAAAAAACTGCCTTCATGACATGGGTTTCCATGTCCGAGGAGCTGCATGCAAATCTTACATCACCAAGTAAAATGCCAGGCATTGGATGGAGTGGTGTAACGCACTCTGCTGCTTGATTCTGGAGCAGTGGAGACGTGTTCTTTGGTGTGATGAATCACACTTCTCTGTCTGGCAGACTGATGGACAAATCTGTGGTTGGCTGATGCTGGCTGCCTTGTGCTAACTGTAAACTGTAAAGTTACGGTGTTGTTTTTCTAGGCTGGCCTTGATTCCTTCGTTCCAGGGAAGGGAAAGCTTAATGCTGCAGCTTACCAAGACATTTTGTTCAATTCTGTGCTTCTAGTTTCGTGAACAGCATGACTGCCCCAGTGCAAAAAGCAAGGGCCATAAAGGCATGGTTGGATGAGTTTGGTGTGGAAGAACTTGACTGGACCTTACAGAGCCTTCATCTCAAACCCACTGAACACTTTGGGATGAACTAGAGTGAAGCTTGTGAGCCAGGCCCTCAAAAATGCTCTTCTGGATAAATGGATAAAAGTTCCCACACTCCAAAATTTGGTAGAAAGCCTTCTCAGAGGAGTGGAAGCTGTTATAGCTGCAAAGGTGGAACCAGCCCATAGATTTAGATGTCGCATCTCCACAGTGTAACAGTTTACTCATTCACCTCACATGAAGGTACTTGATATGTCTTAAAATCTCCTCTAGGTATAATGTGTATATGGCCCAATACATTTGTCTGTATAGTATAGTTAAAAATGATGTATCAGAATCAGATTTGTTTATTAATCCCAGGGGGAAATTGGTTGTGCACAATATTTATACCCTTTTTCTGCAGTATTTTTCTGTGTATGTTGTTAATTTGAGTAAAAGCATAGTTAAAAATTCAAATGACTTCATCTTCAGCCTGTCACCAGAGGACTTCATCAGGACTCCAACAGGTGACCAGTTTGTGAAGAGCTCTGTGAGAAAAGGACTTCTCCCAGAGATCCTGGAAAACCTGCTGTCTGCCCGAAAGAGGTTTGAATTGGTTAAAATAAATCACATAAATTGTCTTAACTGGGGTGATAATTCTCCAAAAAGCTGTAAGAAAAGAGAGGGAGAGAAAAAGGGCTTACTTGTTTTATGTAAGAATAAAGTACCAAAAGGGTCTATTGTAATTGCTACTCAAACAGTCTAATATAATAATTTTGTGAACTTGTAGAAAATATACAGCGTCCCTCTCAAATGATCCTACTGTCTGTCAACAGGGCAAAAGCAGAGCTAAAGAAAGAAACTGACCCTTTCAAGAAGCAGGTGCTGGACGGCCGACAACTAGCACTGAAAATCAGTGCAAACTCTGTATATGGCTTCACAGGAGCTCAGGTGGGCAAACTGCCCTGCCTAGAGATCTCACAGGTGAGCATTTTAGATGAGATGACCGTTTCTGGGGATCAGATATTCACAGTTCAGGACCTGTATACACTTAAACCAAGTTGCCCTTGTTTAACTTCCTTGCACTTCACTTACTGTTGTGCACAGATGTGAAGTCAAAGCTTTAACGGTAAACAAACACAGATGTAAAGCAAAGATTAACCTTGAAAAAGAAACCACAGAACAGGTGGAGAAAAAAATGTTAACGATATATATATATATAAAAAAGGAAAAAAAATCCAAAAATCTTCTGTAAGTGTAACTCTGAGCTCAAGCAAGCTGTGTTTCTGGCTGCTGTGTGGGGAGTTGCTGTTCCATATTTATCCCCAAGCATTGAAATTTATGGTCTATAATGTGGCTGAAATGTTTGCCCAAGCCAGAAAGGCTTATTCCAACATTAGTGATAATTTAGTGATAAATGTATTATTTTTTTAATCTTATCCAGAGTGTCACTGGATTTGGAAGACAGATGATTGAGCAAACCAAGCAGTTGGTGGAGTCCAAGTACACTATTTCCAATGGCTACCAGGCGGATGCTAAGGTGAGGTGAACATATGGCTGCTTCTGTGAGTAATGAACCAGGCGTATCAGCTGAACCAAATGTCAAATAAAAATCAACACAGCTGTGTCCCTTTAAACATTGACGTGCATGTTTTGAAATTTTATTTTTACCTGTTTAGGTAATTTATGGAGACACAGACTCTGTCATGGTAAAGCTTGGAGTTGCAACAGTAAGGGAGGCCATGGAAATTGGGAGAGAGGCAGCCGAGTGGGTGTCCTCTCATTTCATACAACCCATCAAACTGGAGTTTGAGAAGGTACTATTTAAGTCCAATCCATGTATCACCTTTTCCTGTTTGAAGTGGGATTTAGGAGCCTCTCTGAGGATGTTTACAGTGTTTCTGTGCTTGCGATAACAGCTACACACTAATTTGAACAGGATATATGCATAATATTAGCTAAGTAAAAAAAATGGCACAGATATGACTTCGCTGATACAATATACAGGATGATTTTTGGCCATTTCTTACTTACATTTTTATTTAGACGGATGCATCTTAACTCAAGGTCTGCTAACTGGCTATTTCTAGTTTTAAATTGCATGCATGCTTCATTAGTGCTTTGACTAAATCCAGTTTTTATCCTGGGATGGACATGCTTATCAAACAGTACTGGCTGTGGTGCTAAATTGGTACCAGGGTCCCAAAGTGTGCCAAGAAAATATTTCCTATACCATGACCAGCAGCCTGAACTATTGATAGAAGACAGGAAGGATAAATGCTTTCATGTTATTTAAGCCAAATTCTCAGCCTACCATCTGAATGTTGCAGCAGAAACTGAAACTCATCTGACCAGGCAATAATTTTCCAGTCTTTTATTGCTCCATTTTGTTGAGCCTTGGTTTTCTGTTCTTAGCTGACAAGATTGGCACCAAGTGTGGTCTTTTGCTGCTCTAGCCCATCTGCTTTTAGGCATGATATGTTGTGCAATAAGAGACACTCTTTTGCATACCTATGTTGTGACGTGTGGTTACCTGAGTTACCGTTGCCTTCCAATCAGCTCAAAGCAGTCTGGCCATTCTCCTGACCTCTGGCATCTACAAATCACGTTTGCCCAGAGAACTGTCACTCACTGGATAGTTTCTCTGTGTACCTTTTGGCTGCTCCCTTGTATTTTCCACCAAGGAGTCACCACAGTGGATTAATCTGCATTGGTAATTTGGCAGCGGTTTTACGTCGGATGCCCTTCCTGACGCAACCCTCCATGGTGAGAGGGGCTTGTGTCCCCACCTGGAAATTTTTGAACTGTTCTCTGTAAACCCTAGACATTGCTGTGTAGGGAAATTCCAGTAGATCAGCAGTTGAGCTTGTCTGGAACCACAGCCATGCCTGTTCAGAGTCACTTACGTATATCACCTTTGTTTCCCATTCTGATGATTGGTTTGGACTTCAGCAGGTCATTTTGACCATGTCTATGTGCCTAAATGCATGGAGTTTCTGCCATAGGATTAGCTAATTAGATATTTTTGTTAATGTGCAGTTGAAGCGGTGTACCTAATAAAGTGGCCAGTGAGTAGCAGATCTTCTAAAATCTATTAAAATGTGATGTGGAATGAGACAGGGCACTCAGGTCTTGAAAATGCTCAAGAGGCACTGAGCCGTTTCCTTAAAAATTGGCCTTTTACTGCATATTAAAGAGTATTAGCCTGCTGTTGGCAGTTACAGTAATGTCTCAGCTTCCCAGGCAGGGCTCTGCTGGCTGTTCCTAAGCCACATGTGGGCAAAACAAGGCCTGAGGGCAGGGTTATGTTAATGAATCTAGAGGCAAAGGACTGTGATCAGTCTGTCCTGTTATTAAACTCAAATCCAACAGAGGGCGCTGACTGTCCAAAATTATTCAGTATTGATTTATTCATCCATAAGACAATCTATTGTTTCATAATTTATTTGAATTGAATAATTTCCAAAAGGAAAAGCTGTAAATGGAAAATATTAACCTAATCTTGTCTTCATTTGGTGATACAGGTCTGTACTATAAAGATATTTAAATTACTTTAAAAATAAAGAATAGATATCAAACAGCAGAATAAAAATATTTGAGAAAAGTTTGGCATAATTTATATTCACGAAGCTGGTTGTGTTTGTTCATAATTATAATGTGAGTTGTGAGCTTCTTTATAAATCGATGGGAGACAATTTATAAAGAATTATGATATTTGTAAAACAGTTTGCCTTGACTCAATATTTAATATTTTGTAATGCATTTCAACAGTAACCTATACAGTAGTGCTTATCAGATAATTGGCAAGGTGTACGCTAATTTACATTTATTGTTTTATGTAAGTAATCCTTTCATTGTAATGTCAGAATTGTTATTTTTTTACACTGTCCTGTATGTAGTCCTTCACTTACTTTGTCTGTGTCAGTGTGACCCTCTGTTTTAAGTCATGGCTCAGGTCTAAATGGGACCTTTGCAGTCAGGTCCTCCTGAGCTTAGGAACTTCCTGCAGATCTGAGGCTTTCAGAATCAATAACACGTTTTAAATAAGAAAATATGACTTTTCAAAAGGCTTTTTTGCTTATTTTTTGATTCATATTTCAACAGGTGTACTACCCGTATCTGCTGATCAACAAGAAGCGCTATGCAGGCCTGTATTTCTCCTCCAGTGCAGACACACATGATAAGATGGACTGTAAAGGCATTGAAACTGTCCGCAGAGACAACTGCCCTCTGGTGGCTAACCTTATCAACACCTGTCTGCAGAAAATCCTCATAGAAAGGTGGGCGCATGCTCTTACTGCTCTATCAGTTCATTTTGTGGAGCATAGAACTTCACACAATGGATCATGACCACTGAACCTTTGCTTGGTTGAACTTAAACCAGTGATGGCTTGCATGTTTTAAAAGTATAACCACAGCTGATGTGATGCATATTCAGGGATCCCCAAGGAGCTGTGGATCATGCCAAAGAAGTGATCTCTGACCTGCTCTGCAATCGTATCGACATCAGCCAGCTGGTCATCACCAAGGAGCTTACACGCACTGCCCAGGAGTACGCTGGCAAGCAGGCGCACGTAGAGCTGGCAGAGAGGTCTGATTAAACACTAACTAGACACTGATTTACTTCAAATAAGATGTCAGAAAAAATGTTTGCGTGAAATACAACCTTTAAATTTGATGTTTTACAGGATGAGGAAAAGAGATGCAGGTAGCGCCCCCAACCTGGGAGACCGAGTCCCGTATGTCATAATAAAGGCTGCAAAGGGAGCAGCAGCATACATGAAGTCAGAGGTGTGTGGCGTCATTTTTGATTGTCTGTTAATGTTTCATTTGTTAGTTTCTCTTTATTGTATATTATAAGTCCTGATGATGAGCCTGATTCTTCCACGTGTTCATTCAGGACCCAATCTATGTGCTAGAGAACAACATTCCCATTGACACACAGTACTACCTGGAACAGCAGCTGTCTAAACCTCTCCTGAGAATATTTGAGCCCATCTTGGGAGAGACTAAAGCAGAGAGTATCCTGCTCAGTAAGTCAACACACCCAAACATCCTGGTCTCTTCAATAGCTTTTTTTAATATTAGAAGGGGGGGGATGGTTTCAGTAGTCTGTAGATGATCAAAACAACCAGAATTTTATCTTTGTATCATGTGCATCACTCCAGGGTTATTATACTTAACCAAAACTAAGCTGGAAAAACGTTACCTAAAATAAAGATTAAATACTATACTTCGGAAAAACAAACCCTACCACTACAACAATCATAAAAACTAACTGAATTTAAATAAAATATTCACCTTATGTCTATTAGTCAATTTGGTTCAGTCTGTCAACACAAAGGGGGTGCATCTGTTGAGACTGTGATGTCTATATGACAATGAGTCAAGTATTTGTGTTTTAATGCCTTTACAGAACTTCTTAAATCTTAAATATGCTCCTGACAATCCTGCCTATATTAGAATAAATAAAATTACAACTACTGCCCTGTGATTGCTGGGATAGGCTCCAGCCCCCTGTGACTCTTAAGTGAGGCCTGTTCTACAAATCAGGATTTGCACTTATCCTGGTAACTTCAGGGTAAACTCTGAGTTTTCAGTACTACGAAGAAGGTTCACTTCTTACTGGGGTACACTGCCACGGTAACTTATGCTGCAGACCTAACCTCTGGAGCAGGTTAAGTTCCAGATTAGAGATCAGCAGGTATGAAATCACTGTCTGCTGACCGAAAATAACGTCAACTATCCTGGAAGATCCCTCAGATATCTGTACACAGATAGTAGGAGGGTCTGAAGATTTCCTAATAGCGTTTAAAGTCTTTGACCATCGGTTATAAATGCAGATTCTTAGATGCAGCTTTATTCATTATGATTTTTTTCACCTTTTGGCTTTAAAGACTTCCAGAAAGTTTTATTGTTCTATGTATCACTTTCTTCAGTCATGACAGGAGAATGAGGATGTAATATGTTACCATAATTCTTAATGTTGCTGTTGAATTTGGTGGTGTGTTTCAGAGGGCGACCACACACGCTGTAAGACTGTGTTGACCTCAAAGGTTGGGGGCCTCATGGCGTTTGCTCAGAAGAGAAGCACCTGTATCGGTTGCAAGGCTGTGCTCAAGACAGATGGTGTGTACTGATTATTTCCACTTTTGTTATTTAGGTGATGCTTTAATGTTCTGCTTTTGGAAAAATAACCCTTTATTTCCAGTGTGTAGGTCCTGTTATTTTTCTGTGTGCATTTGGTGGCAAGTTTTATATGTAATGTGCATCTTTGCAGCGGCTGTGTGTGATTTCTGTAAGAAGAAGGAGTCTGAACTGTACCAAAAAGAGGTAAAAAGTGGCTACACACTATGTGCTGGTTAAATTGTGGCATTGTATTTTCAAACCATCACAGAAAAGTACTTCATCATCAGGTTGTTGGAGGATAAAAACCAAACATACTTTTCCCCCTGCCATGTTTAATGAGTTGCTCATGAGCACATTATTAATCACAGATCTTTCACCTGAACACACTGGAGGAGCGTTTCTCTCGCCTGTGGACTCAGTGTCAGCGTTGTCAAGGCTCACTCCATGAGGATGTGCTCTGCACCAGGTACGTGTACAGTTCATATTCATCACAACTGGGAACAGCTGGTTTGTTTGCTGCAGAATGATGGTAACACGGTGCCTGCTCTCTCCTCTGCAGCCGGGATTGTCCCATCTTCTACATGAGGAAAAAGGTTCAGAAAGATTTGGACGACCAGAGCAAGCTGGTGTCTCGTTTCGGATGGTGAGAGAGGCATGCACACAGTGATCACTCGTGCCTCGTTTCAGATGACCTCTCATTGTATTTTCTGTCTTTTGTGTAAAAAAAAAAGTGCATATATCTCTCACCATTTTCTATGTTTTTTCTAATATGAATAAAATGACAGTAAGTCGTGTCTTTTGTAAAATAAAATCAAAAAGCCATCTCTTCCTTTCGGTTCTCAGGTATGGTCATTACAACCTCAACGATCATTTAAAAAGAATTCACAGTGGACGTGATAAATGTGCACACAAGAATCTGAACTACACAGCTTTCAGTTTTACAGTAAATTAACAACCCCCTTTAGCTGTATGTGTGCACTCTCTCCATCCTCATTTGACATCAAAGTGAAAGTGCAGTTACCCAGAATTGAAAGGAGGAACGACTTTGTACCTTCAACAATTCTGTCTCAGTCAAACCTCATAAACCACTTGTCTTCCTCTCCGCTGATTTGACGCCTCAGAAGAAAAACCCTAAATATAGGCCAATTCAGGACACTGACGTGTTTTCAACTTTATGTAATGTTAAAAGGACGTCTATAAGCACTAAAAAAGAGGGGGGAGCATTTTCTCACAATTTTTTGGAGGACAGACCCAAATTTTGGTTTTGACAGGTCAAAGCCTTGATTATATTAATTCCCTCCTTATTAGCTCTTCCTGGTTGGTAGCTTAGCCACCAATTTTTGACTTCAAAAATCACACTTTATAACTTAAGAGGCTTGGTCTTAAGATCATTTGCATTTGTGCTGGTGAAGCTTTGTAAAAATTCAGGCTTTGATAATTTTCACATAAATTCACATCTTTTGTTGCGTAACAATTCAGGGGCTGTATCTTCAAAGGATGCAGCTTCAGAAAGATGCAGTCCCTAAACTGGGACATGGCAAATATGTTTTAAACTTGTTTTGAGCCAAGAAAGCCAACAGTCCCTTATTTTTTTTTATAGATTCAAAAATTAGTTGCTCAAACACACCTCCAACTTTGAACCGACTGCATGCCTCTTAAAGTTCACTTTTTTCAACTTCTAACTTTAGGGATTGACACAGAAGCTCATCAGCCTCTGTTTCACTACATCCATCAACCCTCGCTGTGGTTTTCCTCTCTTCTTCCTTCCAGGCAGCTCCATCAACATCCTTTGTGTGAAATGTCCACTATCCCTCCTTTGCACATGTCCAAACCATCTCAATCTTGCCTCTCTTAATTTATATCCAAACCATTCAACCTGAGCTGTGCCTCTGATGTACTCCTTTCTAATCCTGTCCATCCTGATCACTCCCAGTAAAAATCTCAGCATCTTCTTAGTAGTAAAGGTCGATATAAACAAAACAGACAATGTAAAAGCTGAAGATATTTACTTGTTACAGCAGAGTGCATTACAGATTTTACTTAGTTGTCAGTGAGTCTTGCTCAGATGAAGTCTTTGAATATATACGCTGATCAGGCATAACATTACGACCACCTAACATTGTGTCGCTGCCAAAACAGCCCTGACCCATTGAGGCATGGATTCCACCTATGTGCCACTGTTTCTTCCTTGGACCACTTTTGATAGATGCTGACCACTGCAGACGAGGCACACCCCACAAGAACTGCAGTTTTGGAGATCCTCTGACCTAATTGCCTAGCCATCACAATTTGGCCCATGTCAAATCCTTATGGTTCCCCATTTCCCCCTTTTAAATATTCTGCTTCTGATCAACTCTGAGGACAAACTGTTCACTAATATATCCCACCTACTAACAGGTGCCATGACGTCTCGATATTCAGTGTTATTCATTTCACCTGTCAGTAGTCATAATGTTATGCCTGATCGGTGTATATTAGGCACTTAGAGCCTACTGATTAAGACCATTAACGTGAAACTTGTATTTAGATGGATTCACTTGTTAGCAGGATGCAACTCATCTGAAGTTAGTTCACCGAACACTGATGCAGTTTTAGTAAATGTGCAGACAGCACTTTTTTAATACTGGTTTTTAAATTGGGGAATGCTGTTTGTAGATCAACAAAAATAGAAAATTAACAATCTGTTACATTTAAGTTGACAATAATCAGAAAAGTTGAGAACTGATGTAAAAAAAAAAGCCTGTTGCCCTATTGAATATCCTTATCATCCAGTGTCAAGTATGACCAGATATTACAACTGTTACTGTGCCTGAAATGTTTTATGTAGTACTATAAGGTTATTGTCACAAACTACATGTTGTGGTAAAGTTTGGTGTAACAAAATGTTTAGACACAAAACTCATCACTAGTAACACTAGAAGTGACAAAACTATTCCAAAGTGAACTTTGGGATAAAGTGTGATTTTATGGGACTAAGAGCAGAGCTGATATTTAAACTCAAGTTTGGATGGTGAATGAACAGAGGAATCAGATCTCAGCTGATCATTTGATATTTCTGTTATAAGTCAGCGCCTGATAAAACACCATATTCCTGAGTAAACTTTTAAAGTGGCACTAATCCTAAAGTCTGCAATAAACACAACAGGAAATGAATAAAGTGCACCTGGGAAATTGGAACACAGTTTGGAGGTTTGCTAATGTGGTGATCCTATACTATGACATTTTTATTGACCTGGTTTTGGTGAAAAAAAGTAAATACTGCTGTTGTGTTTCAAGCCCCAGAGGCTACACCAACCTATGAAAATACACACAAGGGGAAGACTTTGAAATTTAGGAAATGTCCTATCTAACCATTTGTCTGGGGTAAAACGTTTTCAAAAGGGAAAAAATGTCCAACTCATTTCAACACTGTTTCCTGGTGAAGTTAAATACTGACCATTCAGCAAAATTTGGTAAAATAAAAAGTAAAATGTGCTGAGTACTAAAATAATAAGTGGAAATCTGTACTTCCATCACCTGATGTAACAGAGTAAAGTGCAGTGATGCATTACTGTGAATTCTTGATGGTGAACAGAAGCTGAAAATGACTGGAAATGTTCCAATAAAATGATCCGTTAAAAGTTTGCTTGCACAAGTGCTGCCTTAACTAAATCCACTGAGTTAAACTGACACTGCACATGGATATACGAATGAAAAACCTCATGGCAACACACCATAAGTGGAAACCGTCACAGCAATAAAAAATTTTTTTTTTCCATGTCTATGTTGCTGTGTGGAGGTGTGCAGGACTTCTTCAAGGTTGGGGGAGTGTGAAACAAATGGTGCTGGCTCTGTGTGTGGTTTGCTATAGTATTGTGCAACGTCTCTGAGTGTTCTTCTTGCTCTTCTTGTTGCTGCGGTTGGTCTCCTTGTATCTTCTGATCTCCCGTACTAGCGAATAGAAAGCTTCCTCCACACCCTGCAAGAGAGTAGTAAAGAAGAAAATGGTTGCATGATTTCAGATATTAATATTCAGATGTTTTCTTAAAACAAACATAGATGCATCAGTGCAAATGATATGCAAGTTACTGTTACCTGTCGGGTTTTGGCGGAGGTCTCGACAAATGGCACTCCATAGCTTCTCGCCAGTTCCTGCGCTTGTCGTGTCTCCACTGTGTGGGTGCTGAGGTCGCTTTTGTTCCCCACGAGCACCATGGGAACGCTGTCGCTGTCCTTCACCCTGTTGATCTGCTCTCTGAGGAGGAGACACATGCAAAAGAGCCTCAGAGACTACAGCCACAGTGCCTTTTGATCAGGAGGGTACACTGACTGATCACCTCCACTCAAGATCAGATGGATCCAACAATTCACCAAGAGGTAAACTGAAACTGAGCTTAGAGGACAGACAAATTCGAGTGTTGCACCACTTGTTTGGTTACGTGCCACAATTGAATCTGTGGGTTCCTCTTTGCAACACTTAATATTTCTTAAGCATTGCTTTTACATATTTGATTGTTAAAATTAATACAAATGAACTCACATAACTTGTAAACACACTTGGTATATCTGTAGAAATCTGACACAGAACTGACTGCGGTTCCTGCTCATCAGGAAATGGCCTCTGACTGTCTAAACCTGCACAGCAGACCACACTATACATGCAATTAGTCCTCCTTACAGTACTGATTTAACTTCTTTCTCCATCTGTGTTGATGTGAACTTGTGAGTCTTCTTGTACCTGTAAAGGTGAACATCCTCAAAGGACTTGGTGTTGTTGATGGCAAACACACAGAGGAAGCCCTCTCCTGTCCTCATATACTGGTCTCTCATGGCACTGTACTCCTCCTGACCTGCAGTGTCCAGGATGTCCAGCAGACACGTCTCTCCATCGATTACCACCTGTTTTCTGTACGAGTCCTGTGAGATAGCATTTATAAGATCAAACGAAGGGATTGCATCATACTGAGTCCCACGGTCTTTCCTGACACTCACACTGCTGCATCATGTAGCAACAAGATCTTGATGAGTCGGAGGTTTCGGCAATGACATGCTGAAGTGTGAATATTTTCTAAGCAACCATGGAATCACACCATTTACTGGCTTAAAGGCTGAAATTTTTAACATGATAATTTAGACCTGTTGGTGACAGTTATTTGAAACCAATAATGGCTGGCAGGAAAGTCAATTGTGGTATTATGTTCTACCTAAAATTACCAGCTTTCACCTTGGAATGTTTTGTAAAATCTCATTGACAAGCTACCCCTCCATTTCAACTTTGGTCTCGGCAGACGACAGCAGACATTGTTAAAGAGTTTTGGGCAGGTTTTAACAAGTGTTCAGCATGGCCTTGGTTTCACTATAGCAGGATGATGCAGCATTTATTCTAACTGCAGATTGTGGAAACAAAATATAAAGTTTATTAAACACTTTGCACGAAAAAATGATATGAAGTTAAAAAGTAGTTTCGATTTAACTAGCCTCACATTAAAAGAGTCTTACATGGTTATGCAAGAGGAATAGCAATGCTATGATGCAATTCTGCCACAGTTGTAAACCCAACAGTGATATTACTCTTTGTTTGAAATGTGATGCTTATGTACCTTCTGCTGCTGCTTTGTATTTTTCCCCAAAGGGTCATTACAGCGGATTAATCCGAACCGGCAGTGGTTTTACATCGGATGCCCCTCCTGATACGACCCACCATGGTGAGAGGGGCTTGTGTCCCCACCTGGAATTGAACTAGGAACCTTTTGCTTGCAAGGTGAATGTGTAAACCACTAATCTAGAGGTTCTCAAACTGTGGGGTGGGCCCCACTTGCGTGGTGCAGGCAACCAGGTGAAAAATAAGATGTGAAACTAAGGTGAATAAATATGATTTTATATGAAAAAGAAACAAGCAAATGTTTGCTGATAATATGCACTTTCATTTAAGGATCCTTTTTACTTGTTAGTGATGAATAAGACTCTGGGGTGTGGGATTTGCATTTCTGGTGTGGAGCACAAACTTTATCTGTCTTCTGAAGCAGGGCATGGCAAAAAAAAAAAGGTTTGAGAACCACTACACTAAGGGAACACTTTTTGACATATAATGTTTAAACTTAGAGAAAATTTTACTTTGGGTAGTAATTAATTTTCATGCACACACAAAGAGAAAGATACGCCATAGATGCTGCCTCAGGGGTAAAAAATGTATCCACTGCGACAAGAATTTCTTAAACAAACATCCTTGCGCCTGTTCCATAGCCGCTCAAATAAAATGGAAAAGAAAGAAAAGGATCTGAGCAAGTCTTCCAGCACATCTGTAAATTAGTTAATGTGCACTACTTGGGTAGGTATGACTTTAAGGCAGGATTTTAAAGCTATTTAAACCATAAAACCAGAATAACTCTGATGGATAAAACAGCAAGTTAAATAATAGCATGAATTTGGCACAAATGATCAGTGATGTGTCGTGTTAACCCTCACACTGGATCATATAACACAGGACTTTGTGTGTGCGCGCTGGTGTCTCACCTCGATGGTTGGATCGTATTCATCCACAAAGTGGTTCTGGATGAGCTGGATGGTGAGAGCGCTCTTCCCCACACCTCCTGCTCCGACCACCACAAGTTTGTACTCAGTCATGCCTGCAAAGGAGTTAAGCCAAAGGTGGAGGGGTTTTTAAAGAAGGTCTTGATCGGACATCATGTGAACATGAACAGATCTAACCGTTTTACCCTCTTCCCCTCTAAACCGACATGGCGAAGAAGATACTGACTGACCCAGATTTATCGGCAGACATTTGCTGATTTTATCTTTAAAGTCTTTTTTCTAATGAGAGGTGAATCCCATGAATTAGTACTGCTGGTAAAAGCTGCTACTTACCTCTGTGTAGAAGTTATAATGCTGTGAAATGATAACGCACTTTAGGACGAGATAAATGAGATTAGCTCGCTACATAACGTTAGCCTGAGAGGATTTCCTTGTTCAAAAACACTTGTAGAAACACTTCAGGGTGTGTCCGCAACTTGCTCTCCTGCCCTGCGAGTTAAAAAAATACTGCGAATCTCTTCGGCTACTAGTAAAAAGTCTGAATTTACGTAACTAATAAGTTAAAATCCCAGACTCGTTCGAGTTCCTACTTAGTCTCCATTGTGGTTGATTGGAAGTAAAGCGTTTTCACATTAATCCCGTCGTCAAACAGCCAATGAAAGGACGGCATGCAGACAAACATCCTAGCCGTCCAATCACAGCGGAGATCTGGTTTGCGAGCTATCCAATTATTAAGCCGTATAGCCACGATCAGGCGTAACCTTTTCAGGCTACCTTCTTTCTCTCACAGATTTTACTGATTGACTTCATTGGTCAGAAATATTCAGAACTAGAACAGAAAATATTCACGAGATTGAAGTTTTATGATAAATAATGAGAAGTTCTCTACGCCAGTAAGCAGCTGAAGGAAATAGTATATTTGTGAAAGCTCTGTGTAACGTGAAGCGTAATTATTTTTATTTTGAAACTACTCTCCGGAAGTGTCATAACGGTGATGAAATTGATACTACAGAGTTTTCCTTGATAAGTGTTAGTAGATAGAAAGGGGAACTGCAACGCTGACTTCTTGTTCTTCTTTCGGCTGCTCCTGCTAGGGCTCTCCATGGTGGATCATCTGCCTCCATCTCACTCCATCACTTCCATCTTCTTCTGTCTCTCCAAACCTCTGCATGTCCTCCTTCACTACATCCAACTACCTTTTCCTCCTGCCTGGCAGCTCCATCTTCAACGCCCTTGTCCAAACCATCTCAACCTTGCCTCTCTGACGTGATCTGCAAACTTCTCAACTTGAACTGTCCCTCTGATGTCCTCATTTTCATTGGAACATGTTCCACCATCGGTTTCTTTTTAGGACCACTTACATTTCCAGCCTTTTGTGGCACTTGTCCCAACTTTTTTGAGATGTGTTGCTTCCATCAAATTCAAGATGAGGCAGTATTTTTTCATGAAATAGTAAAATGTCTGTTTCAACATGTGATGTGTTTTTGATGGTTTTTTTTGTGAATAAAATATTGCTTTATGAGCAAATGATGCAAATCATTGCATTGTGTTTTTAATTTACATTTTATGCAGCAGCCCAACCTTTTTGGAATTGGGGTTGTATACAGACTGGCTTTTTTTTTATAATGGTTTATAATATCTTGTTAATTTTTTACTCTTGCCTTCTTTGTCTTTTATTGGAATTTCTTCTTTTTACTCAAATCATGTATTTTTGAGTGTTTTAATGGTGCTTTTTTGTAAATACTGTGAAGTATAGTGTAACTTTCGTGTAGAAGGTGCTACAGAAATAATGTTTATCATTAATATCACATCTTAATCATTTTGGTTGCAGAAATTTAAAACCCCATGGAGGCTCTTCTTTATATCTTTGCTGTGGCCAACTTCTGCAGGAGCTGGACCTTCTACCTGCTGCTCATCAGCCAAACCATTAAATGATTAAAGTGAATAAAAGTTACAGTCTGTATAAATTTGAGTTATTAAAGAATAAATATACAGTATAATTAGTCTGTTTGTAAATTTAAATGTGAGGTATTTCATAAAGATAATCTGTGTATAAATAAATGAACTATGCAAGAATGATCAAAAACTAACATTGCAGCAGGTAATAAACTAACAGAGGTTTCAAAATGCCCAAAACAAGGAGGTGATGGTAACACAGTCTGTGTGCTACAAATTTTTTGGATGACCTGCGTTTCAAAAGTAAGTCTTTACTCCCATCTAGAGGTCACGGTAATAAACTGCAACACTACATTAAACCTGTCAGTTGTTTCAGTGCAGACAACCCTTCCTGTTAAATTAAAAAAAATATTAATTTATAATAAAGGTGGATTATAAGTTATGAAACTCATTAGGAAAAACATTTTATGACCATAAATCAACCACACCAAGAGATTTGCTGGAGGAAACCTAAATATTTCAATAGAGTGCAATAAATCTAATTTAAATTTGCATCGCTGATTGAAAGAGACACTTGATGTTATGGGCAATTATTAATTATAGGTGCTTTAGGCAGCGGCACTGCGCAGCGCTGGATGCCCCACCCTCTGCTCCATCATCCTCACTTCCCTTGTCTGTGACGTCCACGTTTTCCCCTACTCTCCTGCTGAGTGCATCTGCTCTCCTATCTAATCTTTGCCTGAAATCACAGAGATAATCCTGCATCCATCTGTCCCGAGAGAAAGACAGAGAGAGAAATACAAAGCACCAACATCGCGTTCATAACCTAAAAATCAAAGCTATTTTAATGCGTCATCATGCTGTGGCTGATAAACCCTTATGACATAATTGGGCTGACATAGTGACATCATCTTAAACTGCTTAAATTTTATTATACACAAGGTTATCTCACATGTACATCTTTATACATAAAATATCTTCCTTATATTTGCATTTTTAAATAGCTTTTCCTTTTTTTAAAATTTTTTACACAGGATTCCCACCACACGTTTCATTAAGGATGGCAAGGAAAACATTGGAACAGCCACAAATTGAGATAAAGAAGAAAGCTGATACACCAATACAACACACACAGAATGAGATGTTTCACAGGTATAATCATTCACATCTTTAAGACATTTCTCTCAAAACAAAATGGCAATTTGCCTTATTCATTTTAAAACCACTGACATGGCAACACATTTAATGCTCAAGTGAATCAAATACAGTATATGGACAAAAGTATTTGGCCACACCTCTTAATCGCTGAGTTCAGGTGGTTCATCCAATCCCATGGCCACAGGTGTATAAAATCAAGCAGGCAGTGATGATTTACAAACATTTGTAAAAGAATGGGTTGTTCTAAAGAGTTCACTGAATTTCAGTGTGGCACTGTGATAGGATGTCACCATTTCAACAAGTCAGTTTGTGAAATTCCTCCCTCCTCTTATTGCACAGTGGAAGCATTTTGCAACCACAGCGACTCAGACACTAAGCAGCAGACCATGTAAAGTTACAGAGTGGGGTCACAAAGTGCTGAAGCATATAGTACATAAAAGCTGCCAGTGCTCGGCTCAATAACTGCAGGGTTTCAAGCCTCGTCTGGCATTAACATCAACACAAAAACTGTGCACCAGGAGCTTCATGGCAGAGGTTTCCATGGCTGAGCTGCTGAATGAAAGGCTTACATACCCAAGCACAATAATAAGCATTAAATGGAGGGGTGCAAAGCACACCACTCGACTGCAGAGCAGTGGAAACCTTCTCTGTGGAGTGATGAATCACACTTCTATATCTACCTTTCTGACTGCACTGTGTCAAGTGTGAATTTTGGTAAAGGAGGGAAAATGCTATGGGGTTGTTTTTCTTGGGTTGACAAAAAGACACAGACACACTCCAAAATCTTGTAGAAAACCTTCCCAGAACAGTGGAAGCTGTTAAAGCTACAAAGGGAGGATCAGCTCCATATTAATGCCTATAGATTATGATGGGATATCATAAAACCTCCTGTAGGTGTAACTCAAATACTTTTCTCCATATATTTATATCCTTTAACATTCCAGCAATATATTTTTAACCTCACAAATGTGATCCAATGAGGATCACATACGTGCCATGTGTTCGCATGACCTGGGAGTATATGTTCAGTGCAGGAGGTGGGTCTTTCAACGGCACATATGAGCAGAAAGAGTTGTACTGTGCAGTTTGCACAATACATTTCCTCTCTGGTTTGACACTGCACTCCATTTTCCAGTTGTCAGCACACTGAGAGGGTGCTGCTTTTGAAGGAGATAAGAGGAGCTGACTTGATTGGCCATGACTTTTACCAAACTTAAAACATTCTCTAATAATGTTTGCCTATCCTATTATTACAACCATGTGAATATCAAAGACTGTGTCACCCCTCTCTCTGCGCACTTCACACTGTGCTCTTGACTGTGCTTGCATGAAATTAGCCCCCTCTGTGTGTTTGTGTGTAAAAGAAAAAGAGGGCTGACGTGGTGCTGCACCACTGTGTCCATTAAAACATGCTCACTGCACAATGTTTCAGCACCTGCACCCAACACGATGGCACACTTGCTGTCATAAACACACAAAAAGCTCAGATTTACCAAACAAACATGACTAATATTTAGGTACTAAAGACTTAGAAACAGCAGCAACAGAAGAAGAATAGGACAGAGGGAAAGAGCGGGAGAGGCGGCCACAGAAACACAGCAAAAGGCATAAAGAGAGACAGAAAGTGCCGTGAGGCCAGGGAATATTATAACTATTGTTCCACGCTGGTTAAGCAGTGGAACAATAAAGCAACTATCACACTCTACTTGTCATTCTGGGCCAACTCTCTGATGGAAGCATACACAGTAAATGGAAGGTTGCAAGTATCAGATGATTCCTCTTGATATGTGCATTGTGACCCGTAAGCCTGGCTGGACATGACCTAGTTAAGTCAGACTCAGGTGAGAGTCTGTCAAGTACACACCTTTGCACACACATGAAGATGAGCCTGTTTTTACAAAACAGCTTTACACACACACATACGTACAACTGATAAAACACATAAGCACCTTTTCCCACTTTGATCAGGAAGTTTGAAAGAGGAACTCACTGGTGTTGTAGCTGATAGTCTTTAGTTTATCTTATGATTGAGAGCAGTAACATCACAAATTGGATTTAGTAATGAATTCAGTGATAAATAAAAGTACTAGGTTTTCAAGCTCAGGCTCTAAAGGTGCTTTTCCAGAAAAAAGTAAATGCATGACTCACACATGAAAAATTAAACACAGCACAATCCCAGTGAATTCAGCACGCTGCAATACAGGCAAAAGCCCACAACACACACACGCACATACACAGGATCTGCTAGTTGCGGATACAGAACTCCTGACCAATCATAATGAGCATCGGGATGAGGATGTAAAATGAAAA
Organism: Etroplus canarensis; assembly: GCA_015106775.1. Classification (NCBI taxonomy): domain Eukaryota; kingdom Metazoa; phylum Chordata; class Actinopteri; order Cichliformes; family Cichlidae; genus Etroplus; species Etroplus canarensis. The sequence continues at coordinate 47,934 of VUQH01041736.1, read as the reverse complement.
CTGTGTTTGTGTATATTAAGCACTCTAACACCTGCATGCACATGCATACACACACTCTCTCTCACACACACACACACACACACACACAGTAGGATGAATCAGATGCATTCTTTCAATTTGTGCAGATGTAAATTTTAAGAAGCACACAGCAGGTCCATTCAGTGACTCTCCTTCAGTCGCTTTCCAAAAGCATTTTTCTTTTTTCTTATCATTTATCTTCTTATTTCTTAAAACTTGTGTCGTGCCAGTCTTCTATGTGAGCTCCTTCTCCGCTTCTCCGCCATACATATAAGAGTTGTATCCAGGCGGCTGCACATACTCCTCAGACTTCTCCCAGTCTGTCACCCATCCCGCCCCAGCTCCTCCTCCTCCAGCTCCTCCGCCATTGAAACCTGCCCCTGGTTGGTTTATGGCCCCATACTGCCCACCTCCACGGTACAGCTCTTCTGTCTCATTGGCCAGTTCATCCTCATTGATTATACCACACTTCTCTTCGCTTGTGTCTTCTATGTCTGCCCATGGCTGCTTTTCTCCTGATGCAAAGATTCCTAGTGAGAAAAAAAATACAATCAGCAATGAGACTGAGAAATTTATAATATTCCTTTCAAAACACCATAAAGCCTAGGTCATACCATAGAAAATCACTCCTCCATAATGAACAAGTGAGGCTATAAGGAAGACGTACTGCCACTCCTCACGTGTCTGAAAAGATTGAAAAGTTATTTTAACACATGTAAGACCAAGAACAAGAATTCCTGATGGCTTCATCCTTTAAATATTTGATATTTTTTGTTTTTGTTCTTGACATTGTTGATATGTGTGAATCAATCACCTTGTGTTTGGTCATGGCGCCTACTATGAGAGGACACACCATTCCAGATAGTGTTCCCACTCCGTTTGAAATGCCCATCAGTATGCTGGCGTATCGAGGGGCGATATCCAAGTGATTGACATTAAACCCTGAATAAAAGAACAAACAAACAAACAAAAAGAGGTAAAAAAGGGATGCCACATACTAATATTTCTTTTGATATTGTAAAAGTAAATCACTCACTTCACACAGTTTGATAAGATTGATACCATTTTAATATACACTATATGGTCAGAAGTATTGGGTCACACCTCTTAATGAATTCAGGTGTTTCATTTAGTCTCATTGCCAAAGGTTTAAAAAAACTCAAGCACCAAGCCATACAGTCTGCTTTTAGAAAGAATGAGTTGTTCTAAAGAGCTCACAGAATTCTAGCATGGTACTGGAAAATAAACCTGTGCTCGGGGAGCTTCATAGCATGGGATGGCACTGGGCTCTGGAGTAGTGGGAATGTGTTCTGTGGAGAGACAAATCATGCTTCTATCCGTCAGTCTGATGGATAAGCGTCTGGGTTTGGCAAATGCCAGGAGAAAGTTACTTGTCTGACTGCATTGCACCAGCTGTAAAGTTTAGTGGAGGAGGGATAATGCTAAGAGGGTGTTTTTCTGGGGTTGTCCTGGGTCTCTCAGGTCCAGGAAAGGGAGATCTTCATGCTTCAGCTTCCCAAGACAATTTGGACAATTCTATGCTTCCAATTTGGTGGGAATAGGGGGAGGGCCCTTTTCTGTTCCAGCATGACTGCGTCGCAATGCACAAAGCAAGGGTCATAAAGGCATGGTTGGATGAGTTTGGGAAGAACCTGGATGACGTATATAGAACCCTGACCTCAACTCCATGAAAACCCTTTGGGATGAAATAGAACAGAGACTGTGAGCCAGACCCTCTTGTCCAACAATAGTGTCTGACCTCACAAATCATCCCACTACAGTTGTCAATATCGTGTATGTATGTGAAATATGAAGCTGGATCCATCAGCTGATTTGCTCAGCTGGAAACAGATGAATAAAAACAGCTTGCCTGGCCATGTAGGCAAACTTGAAGCTTCAGAATAATCATCCACAAACCAGTTGGTGATAGCATGGTGGCTGTGACCATCATTTATATACAGTTTATGGTGCCAATGAAAAGAGCACAACCACTTGATGTAACTCTGGCAAAAATCACTGTCACAGATGAGACACCTTGTTAACATTTTACTCATGTAAAGTGCTGTCCCATATGTAACTAACATTATATGGTAGATTTAGTTGTGCTGTAGCCCACTACTGTTTTCCTTTGTTATAAAAGTCACACTAAACACAACTTTATGATCATGTTGAATGTTGTTGAACAAGATTAGATTGGTATTAGTAAATAAATTTGGACGCTGCTGGAAAAATCTGGAAATAACTATAGGTACACATGCCACCAAAATATATAAAATTGTTTTTTTTCCCCCATTTTTATACATTTTAACAGAGCAATGTTTCATAATATAACTTTAATTCCTACAACAACTGAGGTGTGAAAATGGTTTGGTTTTGCACCACTTTTATATGATTTTCTTGTAAAATTTTGACCTCAAAACTTGCAGTGCAGTAACAGCAACATTACCAGTTCAATAGATCAGACTAAATCATCATACTTATTGATTTCACTTACCTGAGATAGCAAATCCACTGAAACCCACAGCCAGCACCAAGAAAGAAATGGCAATACCCTTTGTGTGAGAGTATCCCACCACTAGCAGGAGGGTGGCCTCCATTCCAAAACCTGAAACACAATCATCCAAGCAAATCCACATGAGCACAAAGAAATAAAGAAACCTAACCACAAACTCTTTCTTAACAATCAAAACAGTGGTACATGGCAGTATAAATATATTGTAATTTGCTATGTTAGAAAAAATACATGCGTTTATGTACAGACTTATGTGACCTTTAACCTTGGCCTGCTCCCTTGTATTCTCCACAAGGGGTCACCACAGCAGATTAATAAGCATTGGAAATATAGTAGAGGTTTAACGGCAGATGCCCTTCCTGACACAACCCTCCATGGTGAGACAGACGTGCCCCCACCTGGAATCGTGACCTTTAAGTTGTGCTGAAATATTAATTTGATTCTACCACCGGCAGCTGCTGCACTTTAAGCACTCTTTTGCAAGTTACTGTGTTAAAGGTGCCTTAAAAATGACATAACAATATTATGCTTTAAATTTTTGTAAAATTATAACACAACTAATACATTAACCTTTACATGCCCTTATGTTTTTGTAGTAATGCTACTCATTTAGCTTTAATATTATGAACATTGTAAATTGAAGGAACAGAAATTCCTGAATGTCACAGAAAGCATTACTTTCACTTCAACAAAGAGGAAATGGTTTAATCATTTCTAGCTGATGATAGGGTTAAGTTTTAGTGCCTGTTGACTGAATAGGTTCTTCTATTTGTACTGGCATTTTTATATAGAGCTTTTCTAGTATTACTGGCCACTCAATACACTCTAGAATCCACATTTTGCATATACAGTTATAAGGGACATTCAGCATTCTTCACTTTGTGGTCCCTTCAGAGTATACCTGTTCAACTGCTTGTTAATGCAACTATCTATATGCATGCAACTCAATGAATTTAAGCATGTAGATGTAGTAAAGGAGGACATGCAGAGGGTTGGTGTGAGGGAAGAGGATGCAAGGGATAGGGTGAGATGGAGGCAGATGATCCACTATGGCGACCCCTAACGGGAGCAGCCAAAAGAAGAAGAAGAAGAAGAAGAAGAAGAAGACGTAGACAAGACAACCTGCTTGAGTTCAAACCAACCATTAGAATGTGGAAAAGTGTAATTTAAGTGACTTTGAATGGGTCATGCTTGTTGGTGCCAGATGGCCTGTCTGACTATTTCACAAACTCCTGATCTATTGGGATTTTCCTGCACAACCATCTCAAGGGTTTACAGAGAATGGTCTGAAAAAGAGAAAATATCCAGTGAGTGCCAGTTATGTGGGTGAAAATGCCTTATTAATGCCAGAAATCAGAGGAAAATTACCAGACTGCTTTGATTTGATAGGAATGCAACAGTAACTCAAACAACTCTTCTGTTACAACTAAGGGACACACTGCATGCCAAACCTTGAAGCAGATGGCCTGCAGCAGCACAAGACCACACCAGGCGCCACTCCTGTCAGCTAAGAACAAGAAACTGTGGCTACAATTTGCACGGCCTCACCAAAATTGATCAACAGAAGATTAGAAAAATGTTGCCTGGTCTGATGAGTCTCAATTTCTGCTGTGACATTCAGATGGTAGGGTCAAAATTTGTCATAAACAAAGCATGGATCCATCCTGGCTTGCATAAACCAATGGCTCCTGTGGTGGTTGTGTAGTGGTGCGGGGGATATTTTCTTGGCAACTTTTGGGCCCCTTCGTACCAACTGAGCATCACTTAAACACCATGGCTTAACTAAATATTGTTGCTGACCATGTTACTCCCTTTATGACTACAGTGCACCTATATTTGCATCATGGATGTACAGCTGACAAATCTGCAGCAACTGTGTGATGTTTTCTTGTCAATATGGACTAAAATCTCTGAGGAATATTTCCAGCAACCAGTTGAATCTATGCTACCAACACTACGTTCCCACTGCAGGCAATTCTGATTTTTTGCTGAGATCCATTTTTTTCCAGTGGTTGCTCACATTATAATTTAAATGTGACCACCATCAGACTCCAGGGTGAAGTGACACGCAGCGCAGAAGAAAGTGTGACGTCACATGCAGAACGCTGTGTTTGCAGAAGTAAATATGGATGCTACACATTTTAGCATGAGTAAAACTTTCGATCTCACCACATCTCGCCTCCCCGTTGCAGAATTATGAAGTCTGTCCCATGTCAATGACGTAAAAGTCAGATGAATTGCGACATGACTGTTCAGACTGAGGTTGCTTTCAAAAATATCTGATTTAGGACCACATATTGAAGTGGCCTGAATCTGATTAAAAAAAATTGGATCTGGGCCGCTCAGACTGTCATGGACAAATCAGATTTGGGTCACATATGAGCAAAAAAATCAGATTTGCCTGCAGTGGGAACGTAGTGTAAGAATTATGAAGGTAAAAGGTGGCCCAAACCGGTACTAGCAGGTGAAACTAATGAAGTGGCTGGTGAGTTTATACACTTTGTCTACCTAACACCTTTTGCCCTGACCAGTGTCTAGTTTAAAATTTAGAGGCATCTCAGTGAAAAGTTAAAAACTGTTTCTCAAACTCTAGCGAAGAGATTTTCACTAAATCCAGAGTGAATTAAACGCTCATTGTAAGTTTTTATTTAATAGTTTTTCTGTTACATTTCTGAATATTCAACAGCTCTCTCTCAAATACACTCACACATTAGTCTGTTGGGTTTTTATTTGTATGTTTCTTGATACTATTTAGCTTCTGTATTTACACCATCTTTGGCTTGCTTTCATTGCTCCTCACACTCTGTTCAAAGCCACACTTTTATGTTTGATAATCTCACCTCCACAGTTCATGAGCTTCCTGACGTTGGTGGTGGACATCAGGTTGTGGCTTCTCAGGTAGTCGGCTAACTGACCCCCGATAGGCACAATGATTGTCATCACCAGATGGGGCAAAGCTGACACCATGCCCACCTGAAAGACAAAAGGGGGAGACCATATATATGAGAGGCAGACACAGTGTACATGTGTGTGAGGGAGACACAGAATAGCATTTTGGAAACAGTGGGAGGATGATGGGACGTTCAAATTTGACTTAAGAGTAAAGTTAGATTTTTTTTAAAATTTAAAACTGATAACAGCAAATCAATCTCAAAAGTAGTAAAATTTAAAATGTATGTTATCCAGCCAATTAGATAGCACTTCTCCTTTCTCCCCCCCTACGTTTTCTAGTCTCTCTTCAATCTACAATCAAAAACGAAATAAGGTTTGCTATGCCATTCCTCTGATTCTTATGATGAGTCTTTGTTTAAAATGAAAAGGTAATTTCTGTTGTTTTTTTTTCTTTTGCTAGCTTTGACTATCAAAAGTTTAATTAGGTAAAGAGTAACTTTCAGGTTGAGTCTCAAGTTGAAGAACATTCTAGATTCACACTTACCACACCAGTTTTTAGACCTTTAAAAAGCATGGCTCAGCCATATATATTTTTTCATGCAACAAAATTCCAATGCAATTCCAGTAGAAATATGAGACTATGCCCTAAGATGAAAAAAGCCATGGAAAGATTACAGTTTCAAATCTAACAGCCTGGATGTTAAACATTTGTTCTGCTCTCACCTTGCTGATCTCAAAGCCAAAGACTTCTTCAAAGTAGGCTGGCTGGCTGATGAGCAGCAGGTAGAAGGTCCAGCTCCTGCAGAAGTTAGCCACAATAATGGCATAAACTGGCATGGAGGTGAAGAAGTGCCTCCATGGGGTTTTAAATTTCTGCAACCACAAATAGTAAGATTTTTTTAGAAATAATAAAAAATAAAATTATTTCTTTAGCACCTTTCTAAAACCAAAGTTACACGGCACTTCACAGTACTTACAAAAAAGCAATATTAAAGCACTCCAAAATACATGAAATGAGTAAAAAAGATGAAATTCAAACAAAAGAAAATGAAGGCAAAAATTAAAAAAAATAAGACATTATAAACCATTATAAAAAAGCTAGCCTATATACAACTCCAGTTCAAAAAGGGTTAGGATGCTGTGTAGAATATAAATAAAAACACAATGCAACAATTTGCAAAGCTCATAAACCAATATTTGTATTCACAAAAGAACATCAAAAACATATCAAACTTTGCAACTGAGACATTTTACTATTTCATGAAAAATACTAGCTCATCTTGAATTTGATGGCAGCAACACATCTCAAAAAACTGGGAAAAGTGCAACAAAAGGCTGGAAAAGTAAGTGGTACTAAAAAGAAATTGATAGTGGAACATGTTGCAACTCATTCAGAAGCAGAGTCTCTCAGAAGTAAAGATGGGCAGAGGGTTAGCAATCTGTGAGAAACTGTATCTACAAATTGTGGAGAAATTTCAGAATATTGTTCCGCAATATAAAATTGCAAAAATGTTGAATATTCCAGCATCTACAATAAATGGGTATTTTCAAAAGAATCCAAGAATCTAGAGACATCTCTGTGCGTAAGGGACACAGCCAAAAATTAATATTGGAAGTTCACGATCTTTGGGGCCTCAGGCAGCACTGCATTGGAAACAGCCATGATTCTGTCAGGGAAATCACTGCATGGGCTCAGGAACACTTCTAGAAATCACTGTCTGTGAACACAGTTTGCTATGTCATCCACAAATGCCAGTTAAATCTCTATCATGCGAATAAGAAGCCATGTGTGAACATGATCCAGAAATACTGTCGACTTCTCTGGAAGCTCATTTAAAATGGACTGAGACAAAGTGGAAAACTGTTCTGTTGTGAAACAAATCAAAATTTGAAATCCTCTGGTCAAAAGAGGAGATGGACCATCCGGCTTGTTATCAGCACTCAGTTCAAAAGCCTGCATCTCTAATGGGAGCAACATATGCTTCCCTCCAGATGACATCTTTTTCAGGAAAGACCTTGTATATTTCAACAAGCCCAAGCTAAACAGCATACTGTTGCAATTACAACAGCATGGCTTTGGTAGTCCCGACTTTTCACCAACTGAAAACACTTGGCACACCATGAAAGGCCAAATATAACAATGAAAACCCAGGACTTTTGAGTAACTGGAATCCAATAGCAGTCAAGAATGGGACAATATTCCACTACCAAAGGTCCAGCAGTTGGTCTCCTCAGTTCCCAGATATTTACAGACTGTTGTTAAAAGAAGAGGGGATGCTACACAGTGGTAAACGTGTTCCAACTTTTCTGAGACATGTTGCTGCCATCAAATTCAACATAACCTAGTATTTTTTGTGAAACAGTAAAATGTCTTGCTTTCAACATTTGACATGTCCTCTATGTGCTTATGAGAATGAAATACTGGTTTATGAGATTTGCATTCTAACACTGTATTATGTCTTTATTTATATTCTATGCAGCATTCCAACCTTTTTTGGAATTGGGTTTGTAGGTGGGCTTTTGAATGTTTTTGAAATGGGGCTCTGATTGTGTTAGCTAATAGTAAAATGAAGTTTGTTCCACAACAATGGGGCTAAAACACAGTCCTCAACTGATTTAAATCTGAACCATTGAATGTGTAACAGTAACTAATTTCTCTGATCTGAGGGATCTTCGGGCAGTATAAGGTATTAGGAGTTTTGAGATATAAATTGGGCCATATCCTGTGTTGATTTAAAAGTATTCCCTAAAGTCTTAAATTGGATTCTGGAGCAAATGGTAAGCCAGTGTAATTCTGCAAGGGCTGGAGTGATGTGTTCCTTCTGTCGAGTGTTTAATGTGAGTCTTGCTGCCATGTTTTACACTCCCTGAAAAATGCTGTATCTGTTAGACATGTATAATCTAACTGGGAGGAAATTATGGTGTGAGTAAAGTGTTCCACTATGAACTAAAGAGTGTATGTGTCCAGACATACATGAAGAGGATTGAGAAATGCCGCAGACTCTCCGATTGCATCTTCAATGTATTTCCGCTCCTCTGGTGTGATTGTAGGATGGGCTGCAGGACTCTCATACGATACCAGAATCCAGAACATATACCAGAATATCCCAAAGCTGCCTGGGAGAGGAAGAGAGAAAATGCACAAGACACAAACAGAAGAGAAAGAGGGAAAGAAAGTTTAAGAAAATAGTGAGAGAGTGAAAGGAAATATGCCAAGTATTCAGGAACATTTTAAGAGAATTAAAGAGGTCTTTACAGAAAATGTAAATGAACACTCTTTGTTGCTGAGACAGATAGTAATAAAATTAATAAAACACACATTTGTGGATAATGATACTAACCATAGACATAAAATACTGAAGGCCACCCAGTGTATTGCACTAGTATTCCAGCTAAGGGCATGGCCACCACTGCCCCAGCATAGGATCCTGGGAAGGCAAATAAATATATATTTCATGTAGCTTAGTTATATCATAAATTTTACACTCAAAATTCCTTCTTAAACTTTGGAGGAACCTCTGGCAGCTCCATCACAAACTTGTTTTCAAACCTACAGAACTGGTACAGGTACTGGATAATTTATGAAATGATAATATGGTGTTTAAACATTACCACAAAAAGCTGTTGTGGCTAATCGACTTCTCTCAAGAGGAGGGGCCCACTTGGCCCAGATCCCGTGGCAGGCTGGGTATGATACACCCTGAAGGACAATATAATCAGGAAAACAATTGTGCATATAGGAATAGGCTTACATAGAGTCCAGATGCAGACAAAAATGACAAAAACTGTACCTCAACAAGGCCCTGGCATATCCTTACAAGTATGACGCAGCTATAATGGCAGCGGGCAGCAGATGGAATCAGCATGTTGAGTGTGGATGTGGCCACTATGGCAAAGCCGAACACTCTTAAACACACAAAGGACAAACACGCTTCTTCAGATTGAGAAGTCAAGAGTAATAACAGCATCAAAACACGAAAAACAAAACAGTGACAAAGGACTGGCATTTGCTGTCAATAAGGCCAAAACTGCTTGGCATCTTAAATACAACATTCTGACTCATGCTCTTTTCAATAATTTCAATAATTAGCATAATTATTCCATTTTAGCATAAGGTATACAAGTTGACAGTAGTCCAGATTACAGATCTGCTCACTGTGGAGAAGACACCATAAATACAAGAAATTAACCTGTTGGCTGCAAATTTTTGACATATAAAGCCACCCGGGATCTGTGTGACAATGTAGCCCCAGAAGAAGGAGCCGTGAATCATCCCCACTGTCTCCGGGTCCCAGGTGAACTGTGCAGCCTAGAGAGATGAAAATATGACTTTAATTCAGTTCACTTCAAAACAGAGGAGATCAATGTCACATTCATCAATAGTCTCAAGATGTTCAAAGCTTAAGGACCTGAGTCCACTCAGAAAAGACCTCTCTGTATCTTTATATTTTCCATTTTATATCATTTTAGCTTATTTGTAGAATTTATTTATTTGTTGTGCAGGAATGGTTTAGACATATCTTCAAACAACTGTCAACAAATCAGTGGAACACCAATGGGGTAGGACATCTTCTAGAGAAAATGCATTCAGTGTGCACTGATATTCAAAGCACTGCTTTGAACGGTTTCTCTTGATACAGTTATATAGCAATAAAATAATGCAGATAGCTGATCATGCCATGTTGGACAAAAGGTGGGGTTTTAACTGTATAAATGTATAATTGAGTTGATCCTCCTTTTGCAGCTATAACAGCTTCTGGGAAGTCTTTCTACTTGATTCTGGATTGTGTCTGTGGGAATTTTTCAAAATGTTTTGTTAAGCTGAAGCATTAAGAGTTCCCTTTACTGAAACTAAGGAGCTCAGGCCAACTTCAGAAAAACAACCCCATAGCTGTATCCCTACTTTACCAAACATCACATTTTGCATAGTGCAGTCATGCAGGTAATGTTCTCATGGCAGCTGCCAATCCCAGACTACCTCCATCAGAGTAGAACATAGAGATGCATGAGTCATCCCTCCACAGAACACATTTCCACTGCTCCAAAGTCCAGCCGCTCTCTAACTTTACGTGGTCTGAGTTGCTGTGGTTCGTAAATTTTTCCACTTTCCAATAATACCTCTTAAAAGTTGATTGTGGAAGAAAGAAAGAAAGATAGAAAGATATTGATCCCAAGCTGGGAAATTACAGATATCAGATATCTAGGAGGGAAGGAATTTCACAAACTAACCTGATGCAACTATGGCTTCCTATTATATCACTGTGCTTGGATTCAGTGAGCTCTTTAGAATGACCCATTCTGTTGCAAATGTTTGTAAAGGCAGACTGCATGTCTAGATGCTTGATTTTATACACCTGTGGCAATAGTACTGAATGAAACACCTGAACTCAATGATAAGGAGGTGTGGCCTCTTTCACAAAACTTCATTTTTCCATTTTGAAAGGCTGCTAGATTGGATTACTCCAAGAGTACAACCAACAGCTTTTTTGTGAACAAACCACATTTTGCACTATGTACCAGCATAGCTATTACACAAATGGGGAACACATAGTTTAATATCGAAGTCATAAATTAGGCCAATAAAAAAGGCATGAAGAAACATGAACAAATCCATAAAATGGTATACATGAGACGCTCGTCTGAGAAAGCAAACATTCAAGTCAAACACAGACTGAAGAAGTTAAAAATGCTTTCTTTTATTTCTGATGGGCTACTCACCACAAGTACTTCCTTGTTGCCTTTGTAGACAGTATGGTCATTGACCATACTTACAATGGCTACACCTAGGTTGCACCTGATACCAAAAGAGATGCAGAATCCCAGGCCAGACAGGATGGCAATGATGTACCGCCGGGGCAAGCCAAAGCAGGTGCAGTCCACCACAGGCAACTCCTTCTCTTCCACCAGCTCAGGACGGCCCTCTGCTGATAACTCAATGGTTTCTCCATTTGGTTGTTGTTTCTCAATCAGCCTGACAGGAGACAAAAGTTCCATGTATATGTCTTAGGCTTTGGGGAAAGGTGCAGAAATGATGCAAAAGACAATAATCAATCTATTGCAATGTTATGCCACAAAATCAATATATTTTGGATTTTGAAATTTAAAATATACAATACTGGGCAAAAGTCGTGAGTCACCCATCATCTCTTTATATTTTGCTAGGAAAATGGGAAATAGGTACAATGGTTTATTGAAGCATCTTCAGTTGATTCATCTACTGTTCACAAAAGCCTCATTAGAAATGGTCTCAGTGGAAGGTTGGCTGTCCAGAAGCCATTCTTAAGGAAGGAAAACAGGGAGAAAAGGCTGAGCAGGTATGTCAAATTATACAAGAAACAGACAGAGGAGGCCAGTGAGTTTCTACAACCATCTGTAAACCATAGGGGAGGTTCTGTCATAGCTTGGGACGGCATTTCAGCCAGTGGTGTTGGGGATCTTGTCATAATTGATGGAATTATGAACAGAAAAAAGTACTGTCAGATTTTGATCGACTGTGCAATACCACCTGGCAAGTGTGTAATTGGCAATGGCTTCATATTTCCAGCATGACAATAATTCCAAAGACACTGCTTATGCTGCAAAAGCCAACTTGGATAGAAAAACCTGGACCCCAACATTAATTAAAGTGTGGGATCATCTTGACCAAGTACAGAACAAAAGGCAGCCAACATCCAAAGAAGAGATCCTGAAGACTACTTGGAGAATTGATGAGAGCTTAACTAAGAGAGTTTAGGCTGTGTTGAAGAATAAATGTGGTCTCAGCTTCAGGCTCATAAGAATTATACAAACTGTTTTGCCTTATGTACTGTATTTTCATTTATGTTTGTGCATGTTTCAATAAACTCTTGCACCTTCCATTTTTCCTAGCAAAATACAAAGAAATGAGAGTGGCTCAACACTTTTGTACAGTACTGTAGTTCAGGAGGTGATTGCTGGGATATTAGCACTCATCTTTAAACACTGAGATGATCTGTTCTAACAGATCAAACCAAAACAGTAAGAAAAAACTCAATACCTGTGGACTGAAGTAAACAAATCAAATCAATCTTTGTGTTAGTGACTTTTAAAGAAAGTCACAAACACAAAGAGATGTGAGCTACTGGATGGTTTAGAAAGGAAATCTGTTTGTAAAAGCTTCAGCAAGACCGTGATCACAGTGTCCATTTTTCATGCTGACATCACATGGAGTTACCAGGTTATTTTGAGCCTGTGACAGAGTTTACGTCTTCTCTTCATGCATGTTTTAAACTGCAAAGATTCTGCAAGCTCTCTCTCGCTCCCTCTCTTTTTTTCTTTCAAACACACTCCTCCAGGCTGACAACATGGTCCACACCAGTGTCGTGTCTGACTCAGTGTTTGGAAGCAGCTGTCACAAGTCAAAGAGCTACGACAGCATATTCCCTCAGTGTACTCTTTGCTTCAGGATGCAGGAAACCTGCTGCCCTACTGGTGCTGTTAGTCCACTTGCTCTAATACAAACAGAAGGTCTCTCTGAGAAGTGATCTAACCACAAACATCTTACCACCGAATGTACCGATGCCTTTATGACATCTTTTGGACCAACCTGCTAAACAAATCATGTGGATTATGTCCACTAAGTAAAAAGGAAGTTTTGTAGAAAACAGCTTTTACAATGTTTCAGAGAGCGCAATCAAAATTTCAAGTGTTATACCAAAAAATACATACTCTAAAATGTGTTCAGTTCTGTGAACATAATTTTTGGATCTGGACCTTTGTTATTTATTTTAAGCAATTGTCAGTTATGTGAGACCATTTTGGTGAAATATCATGTCGAACAAATCATTTTTTCCTCACAGCAGTCAAACAGGGAAGTCAGAGAGCGGCCATCTGTGTATTACAACCTCCATACTCATAACAACACACTCTCACTAACAAGCACACGCGCAAGCAGCAGACCTAAGGAAATGACAACTACAGATATAGATTAAAATAGACAAAGTGCCACCAATTCCAGTGACTATATATTTAAATGTTCTGCATTCAGAGTGTTATGCTTGAGTTCACAGCAGAGCACACTCATGTGTCAGCCATCCACTTTCCGTTGGGCTGATCCAGTTAGCCAGTGAGCTGGAGAATCGTCCACAGAAAAAGGCACAATCACCACCAGGGTTTGACTGACGTGGTGAGAATGGTTGCATTAAAAAAAAAAAAGTGTTTCATATTCAGGTATTTTCAAGTTTTCAAAGCAAAGGTCCAAGATGACTTATTCATGCACATTACCACAAGACTGATTCTGACACTGATTAATTATTCATGTTTTTTTGAGTGAGATAAATAATTTACTCCAGCTTGTACACCATGATCTGTCATGATCTATCTATCCATCTATCTATCTAAGCACAGTCACTATATTTCCTTTAGTTACGCCTGTGAATTCTCCCCCCTCCCCCATTTGCTCACAGCAGACAGCATAATCTCTTTACACATCCATGCAATCTGTCAAAGAACAAAAAACAAGAAAAAAACATGCTGGTGTAATTATGAATATAATTAACCCTAGCTACAATAAGAAACATTCTACTTGTCACATGCAACACAGTGGATAACAGAAAATATTACGGAAAGCAACATTTTGGAATTTGTGGGAGATTAGAGAGGCTGCATCCTCTCTCTCGCTCGCTCTCTCTCTCTCCTTTAATCTGTCACAACACTAAGATTAGGATTACAAAAATGATTTACTTCCGGAAATGAATATGGATGGACCGACTAGCTCTGCTGGGCACGATTCAGCATGTTTCACTCTCTGTCACGGCACTGTTAAGTTCATGATGGTCATGTTTTTAGTCACTCTGTAAATCAGAGTGCCTTTATGTTTTGAGTCCTGCATCACATTGTTAATAAAATTATAAAATATTGCATATTATTTCAATATAGACCAAAAGGACCATCATACACCCGTTTTCATCATTGTTTCAGCTACATGACATTTGAAAGAGTGCACTGACCCTTCATGACGTCCCAGTGCATTAGGGAAAATAAAATAAAAATGTGACCAATCCTGCAATTCCAAGCAATTAAATGGTGATGTGACACAAACAAAGTCATGTACATAATTTGTTGAATCAGTTGCCTGCTCTCCTGCTGCTAAACAAATGTGCTGACTTGTCTCCTGCGCAGGGCTCCTACTTCTGAGTTAGTGAGGGCTGCAGGAAAATCCTCATTAAACCTCAAGACAGATTGCTGCTTGACACCTGCACATATGCTACGAGCTAACGAGGCTACCCCTCAGCAAAAATTACTGTTAATTACGGACGCTTTCTACTAAAAGGCAATCTCACTCCAATGTGTGTGCACAAAGCTGAAGTGAGGGAGTTTACCTGCACTTTCAGCTTGCGAACAAAGACAGCAGTCTCATATGTGCCAGCCAACACAAAACTTATTTCTTAAGCATGCTGGTTGCTGAAATTTGCTCGTGCAAGTAAAGGCATAAGACAGATAATCACCACTGTAAGGCTCACAACACCATGAGCTCTTATTCATATGAAGGAGCTTCTCTTGTTAACTTAGAGAGGACCTGATTGGTCTCAGCTGTCAACAATTAATGAGCAAGAAAGCATGAGCATGCAGGAGTCCGTGACCTGGGGCTCTCTGAAATATCATAACTGCCGTAGCAGCAGGCTTGGTGGAGACACACACTTCACACTGAGATCTTATGTGTGTTTTTCACCTGAGCAAAAGAAGCAAAGTTCTGAAGCATAAAACCTCTTTAAACCTAGTGTGTAGACTCCAGTGTCTTAACACTCAGTGACATAAGTGGATCTATCTCAAACAATGTTAATTTACATTTCCAGTTTAACATTATTAGGTGTAGAGACAGTGTTAGTGTTAGTTTGCAAATTATCTTTGATTTTACAATAATTCCTCATCTTTAATAAAATCACAGTGACTCTCAGGTTATGTTTATTAGACTCCATATTAAAGTCACATAAATTCTCACAGTTTTCTGTGTAATCCTCTCATATGAGGATGATGGAGACTGAGAGCGAGACAGTGGGTAAAATTACTATGTAACACCAGACGCCCTGGTCATTATTTATCCACATTTGTGAGCTGAATTGATCTTGGTTTTTTTGTTTGCAAATTATTCTTTTCTTTCCTCATTTCAGCATCTTGAAGTATGCACTGAAATTTAAAAATTATTTATCATTATCATTTTAATTCTGTAGTAATTTTGTAGTTTTAATAGTGATAGTGTTGCCCCATCCTCCCTTTGCGAGCCTCTCGCTCTCCCTGAAGTGAACAGATTGGGTCTCGGTGGGACTGTGTCACCCAGGGAGACACCCTCCTCCCTATCCTGTCACACCACTTTTTTCCTCTCTCTCCTGCTGACACAAACACACACACACAAAATGTTAACACTTTCACGTGTGACCTTCATAGATGTATTATCTCAATACTTACTTAGTACAACTCAATCACTGCGTTAGCACTGACTGCATTTATGCTCACGCACACAATGCTTCACATTACCAGAGAACAACATTTCAACAATTATCTGCACCATCATAAAATGATCATCAAATCACATATTAGCTTATAGTAAAATTTTTCTTCTCTTGCTGTTGGTGTGCCACTGTGTCCTAAAAGAAACCCAACAACTGAATCAGTGTGAATACTGAAGCTGCCATCATAGATATTGACAGCATTGCTGCCAAAAAAAACAAAACAGGCATGCTGAGTAGTTGCAGCTGACTCTCCAAACTGCACAGCGATGGCATATGCATTTCTGGTCTTCTGTAAGGACTTTTTCATAAACCTGTGTATACGTTCCACACACAACAAGAGAGCCAGACAAACAGATAAAAGATCAAGATAGGAAATACAACCAGCATTATCTTACATGTTGCCTTTTGGTGTACTTTCAAATATTTTTAGTCTCCAAAAAATATAAAATAATTACCGCAGTTCACGTCACCTTTATGTGAATATTTAATTCAGACCACTTCTGCGACAACACGGAATGGTAGTAACTGCAAAATGCCCTCCACTGCAAGCAAGATGGATTAAAAATGGATTACCTGCCATATTCTGTATTGCCTTTTGTGTAGTACAACACAAGCTCTCATTGTGTAGCCAAGCAATCCTGCAAATGCATACACTTGCCAGTTCATTTAAAGGTCTTTTAATGAATCAAGGTGGGGCATTTATATGATAATATCTGTGGGATACTATCAGTAACTTTTACACTCAAAATCAAGATACAGCATGTATATGACTATTTATAATGTTAAGGTAGAATAGCTGAATTTAATGAATACATCCTTAACATTAAAAGAACAAATAATGAAAGTAGAGATGCAAAGTGACCTTACAGTGCTGAAGTTTGTGCTTACCTAGTGGAGTTTAATATAGAAACAGGAGATGCATTCTGATGGAGAAAATGTTTAAATAATAGATGAACTCCTGGCTGCTTTCATCAGGAGGGATCACAGTTTTGTCTGTGAGGTGGTGAGACTGCACACAGACAAACTCTTCTGTATACACATTGCAGAGATGCCCAAGATTCAGCGTGCATTCATACAGCTAAACCTTTATATATGGACAAATGCGTGCCTCAGAATATATGTTTTTGCATCCTTAAAACACACTGTTCTCTTTTTCTCTGGTTGCACCTAACACATGTGATGACATATAACCATGAGGTCACACTAAGCTGAGGAAACGCCCACTAAACTAAACCTGAATCCAGTCCAACACATCACATCTCTCATGGAATCAGTAGTGACGGTATACATGCATTGCTCAGGACCAGTAAAAGGAAAAGAGATTTATATGTCTGTTAATCTGGAAGACCCCAGTAGGCTGAAAGTCGCCTATACTGGTGTTTCAATGGATGGAGGATGAGGGAGGAAGAGGAGGCAGCGGAGGGAGGAAGTGACATGGGCTGCATGGGATGGAGTGAGTGGGAGGGGAGAGTTTAGGGATTTGCATGGCTCGACAGCTGGACTGAAAAACAGGCTATTTCAGGACAGGATTTATACGTTTGGTTGCTACCTCAAATCCTGAGAGAGCCAAAGCTTAAAGCAATGGTTATTGCATGATGTTCTATGATTGTCTTTAATCTGTCTTTTTTACTCAAATATTGTCAGCACACCAATCTGTGTTGCAAATTTTGCACAGATTTTTAGTTTAATTACATGAAGTACCTACAATTTCCTAAGTTACTGACAACAATGAATTGTTTTAGTTGCTCAAATTGCAGAACTATGTAGAAAAATACATGATTTCAAAGAAATTTCAAAAGTTTTTGACCAAGTATTATCACACATATGTTTATTAAAGTATTATACTTTCTGTCTGACACTCAGAGTTTCAGAAACTTAATTTTCTTGGTAAATTTCATGGCTTGAAATTTCAGGATTGAGTCCCCAGAGAAGCAAGTAGCTTTTGTTGGGGGATGTCCTGAAATTCTTTTCAAAAAATTTCAATTCATTTTAATAATTCAGTGTAATCCAGAACATGTAAAGCATTGTTACAGCCCCTTGTTTTATATTATCACGAGAAATGGGAGCTGAAACCCATGTTGCATTTGAAAAATACACAGAAAATGATCCATCTAGCCATCCATCCATTCGTTTTCTTCGGTTTATCCCTGCAAAAAAAATCATTTTATATTTAAAAAAGACAGTAAATATAGGTTGAAGTGAAGGAACTGGAACTAAAACAGTAAAACCTTAAGATTTAGACTTTCTGGTTTCATCTGGCCAGCGCGTTCATTCAGCCAGATCGTGCCAATAACGCACGGAAATATTATGTAACCAGGCTTTCCTCTCGTCTCAAACACCACTTTGAGCTGGACCAAATCTCACAACAGCAAACAAACAAGCAAACAAAGAAAAAGCACAAATGCAATACAGTATCAAACCACAGTGAAAGAAGTCCCACATGCACTGCAGCCGCCTCGCTGCACTTTCACTGACAAGTTCTGTCATACTAACACGGACTACCCCTGACAGGCTTCTGTTTTAGCGACGATAGTCTGTCATACTTGATTTCTTCTAAATACAAACAACCATACAAAAAAACCCCAAAACAAAACTAAACACGGATTTTATTGCTTTAATAAAACCAATCCCCCCCCGCCCGTGACGACCCAAGCGCTCCACTGCGCAAAAGTGGACTTCTGTCGCTATTTCTGCGGCTCAAACCCAAAAGCTGCATTCCCCCTACAATTAAAATCAGTACAGAACCAACTTTTTCCCCTGCTGAAAGTAACTTTAGAGGAGATGATGGGAGCAACCAGCGCACCACCACCATCCAGAGTGCTGCTCCGTCCTGTAGAAAAAAAACGCGTGAAAACGCGCTCATTTCGGAGGTGGATCTTTGAAATACCTGTGAATTTTCCCCAAAGTTTTGCCCGCAACCGCCTTAAACCTGTCTGGTCGGATCTCCATCTTTACAGCAGCTCCTTGACCCGGCCGGTGTGCTGATGTCCTGCGCGCCCTCCTGTCCTGCCCGAGCGCGCACGGCTCTCTCTCTCTCTCTCTCTCTCTCTCTCTCCTTGTCGACACTACCCTCTATCTCTCTTTCAGATGCCCTGACAGGTGTAGGCCTTTCAGGCTCTGGTTTCTCTGGTGCTGGACTATGGAGATGAGCAGAATTTGGTTTTTACCAATAACAGCAGGCTATGCTTACCACTGTACTTACTGATATTGCAGACATGGGAAAAAAAGCTTAAGATGGATTATAATGTCTTGTCTGTTTTGTGTGTGTGTGTGTTTAAAGCGGTATGATAAAGGAAAAGGGCTGATTTTTCTTTCAGCACGTTTCACAAACATGGATAAAGCAAAGTCCCAAACTTAAAGAAAAATTAACTGCAAATACACACTGAAAAAGTGTATGGTTAAGACCTACACTTAATTCCTGTTTGGGAAACTGGTCCTCCTAAACCTTAACATTTATCATTTGAAGATTAGAAACCTTCTCAGTGGACTCTTCTTATATTTCATGTTTTTTCTGTATGTTTTTACTTCTCTGTATATCCTGGTTATTGGTGGGAGTCATCAAAGACCCCATAATGCCATATTATCACGATATTAAATCGTAATGCACTATTTTTGCAGCTTCAAGCATTTTGCAATATGCTGAGTATTGCAAAAAAATATTCTGCACTATATTGCGATATATTTTAACTTTTTTCAACTGTGAATTATACCCTTAAAGGTAAACTTTCACAGTATCGGTTTTATCTAATAAGATAAAGTTCTCAGTCTGTTCCTCTAACTCCAGTCATTTATATTCCTGCAAAATAGGCTTGTTAAGCAGACAACCTGACCGATACTAACACCAACTTGTGAAAACATGTGTGGTATACTGTGCCATTACATGTATTTTGAACAGTGAAGCTTATACAGCAACAGTTATGTAGCGCCTTCAGCAACTGAAGAATTTGAAAATATGTGTAGATTACATTGGTGGGCTGAAGAAAAAACAACAGATTTTATTATTCTAGTACTAAAACATTAAATTTGTATTTGCAATTTTCATGATAGGATATTGGTATTTGGTATGCCTCCTGATTATGCAAAATATTGCATTATGATACTGTATACATTTTCCCCCCACTACTAATTGTAACTCAGTCAATGCATTCATCTGATGGTCTAAAGTGCTTTTGTATTGCACACCTACAGTTTTCACAGGATTCCATGCATTTCTGTGAAAAACCTTGTACACCCCATGATTCAATAACTTGTAGAATCACCTTAACAGCAATAACTTGGAGGAAGTGGTTTTCTTTGTACCTTTTTATCAGTCGCTCACATTGTTGTGAAGGGATTTTGGGCTGCTCTTCTTTACAGAGTTGGTTCAGTTCATTGAAGTTTTAGGGCATTTCTTTATGTACAGTTCTCTTTAGGTCCTGCCACAGCATTTCAATTGGGTTAAGCTCTAGAAATTGATTAGGCCATTGCAACACCTTGCTTTTCTTTTTCCATTATTCTGTTGAAGATTTGTCGCTGTGCTTGGGATTATATCATTTCCCAGTTGCATGATCCAGTTTCGGTCAAGCTTTAGCAGTTGGACAGATAGTCTCACATTTGACTCTAGAATGCTTTAGTACACAGAGGAGTTCATGGTTGACTCAGTGATTGCAAGGTGCCCAGGTCCAGCAAAACAAGCCCAAATTATCACCCCTCCACCTCTGTGCTTGACAGCTGGGTATGAGCTGATATGCAGTATTTGGTTTTTGCCAAAAGTGGTGTTGTGCAGACCAAAGATCTCCACTTTGTCCTTATCTGTCCAAAGGACATAATTCAGCTCCAACTTGGCAAACCTAAGCCATGCTGACATTCTTTTTAGAGAGTGAGGCTTTCCCCTGGCAACTCTTCCAAACCAGCTGGACTTATTCAGTCTTTTTGTCATAAACTTTGACATTTAACATGCTAACTGAGGCCTGTAGAGTCTGAGATGTAGCTCTTTTTTTTTGCAGTTTCTCTGAGCGTTTCTCTGAATATGCTGTGACTTCCCCTCCTGGAAAGGTTGCGACATTGTGTTAAAGCACACCTGAATTCTCCAGACCAACAAACTTTTACACTGCTTTTACACTGGCTGCTGTGCATTTGATCAGCAGCATCTGACTGCTACTTCCACTCTTATTTCCTATGGAAGCAGTAATAATGTACTTGGTTTTTCACAACACTGTGCATTAAGTCTAGCTACTTTTATAAATTGAATAAAAATGTTTACCATTTTGGGATTAAAGGCCAATCAGAATCATACTAAGAAGGCATGCAAACATAAAAATATGTAATTTTGTTGCAAGGTCAAAGTCCGGGATTTAAACTATACAGGTACTATAACCAAAGCAAAAACAGTTAAAAGTAAAAGGTGTGAGTTTAGATGTGTGAATCAAGGCATACAATCAGGTTGCTACTAGAGGTTTATTAAAATACAATAAAATACTGCTACACTGCACATTAATGGTGAACACGTAAAAACATTGCTGTAGTCTTATGAGGTAAAATTAAAGAGGTAAAAAAAAATTATAACTGTCACATTTCAAAACCAAGCAGATTCACAAGAGAAACACACACATACACGCACACACACACACACACACACACACACACGCAAACACATCACAGTTTCTCAAAGCAGAAGGTTTTCATGCAAATACATACTTGTCTTTTAGCTACAAAAACTCATTTTTATGAGCTGCTGCATTCCACAATTCACCAGCCACAACACTGCGACACTCACCAACATGTGTGACATGTTTCCTCCTCTAAATCTTTGCATAAACTGTTTCCCCAGATACAGCAGCCTGTTTCACATTTTATGTACACCTGGTTTTATCTTCTGAACAGCAGAAGTGGTTCAGAAAACAAATGGAGGAAGGCACTGGGAGGAGTAAAATTTTTGACTGGTAATGTACCATCAATAATATAAATAGTTAAAACAACTGAAGATTCCAAAGCTTTACAGTTTGCTGAATACAACTCTAGAATAAAACCCAAGGCTAATGCTGTTCATGCCTGTACTTGCTTTAGTTTTCAGTCTTTGCATTCTGTCCTTTCACAAACAACTTCCTTCCGACCAACAATCTCACACCCCTGTGTCTTGCTCCTCGTCATCGTCCTCCTGTTGGGAAAGGAGCTGGTAGTGTTCGTTGCCTACCGAAAGTAAGCCAGGCCTGGGATCACCTTCGTCTTCCGTGGAGGGGACTCTATGAGAACAGGAATCCAGCTGCTCAGTGGAGCTGCACTTGGTGTACAACTCACGACGCATTTCCTGGCCCACTTCATCCTGGGAGGTAGTGTTTCGGACCAGGCGGTTCTTCACTAAGGAATAGATGTAGCCAATAGGCACAGGCAAGCTAGCAAATACTATGAGCATGACGATCATAGCAAGAGCCCAGCCAGGGTATTCGAGGGTCATCTCAGAAGCCTGAAGAGGCAGAGAGAGACTAAATCAGTGACAGTCATACACAAAAATTTACTTTAACACGTCAATAACTGTAGTTACTGGTTGGCCACACCTTTGGATGTTAGCTTAATGACTTATTTGTGAGATTTATAGAAGTATATATGAGCATAAATAAGAAGATATGCAATACCATGAATTATAATCAAAACATGAAACAAAATTATCACATAATCTAAAAGCACAGGTGGATGTTGTTACAACACATGCCTAAATTGATTTCTAATTATTCACCATTTTTGTGAAGAATAAAAATGGGAAGCATTTATTGCACATGTCAAATATAATCCAGATTTAAGTATTTGAACAACTACAAATTTGTTTTTGAGTGGATCTGTGATTTAGCACAATTGATTTTATGTAAATTAATAAATAATATAATAAAGTGTTATGTGTCAGCTTTAATTTGAGTAGGTTTATGTCAAAACTGGGAAAAAACTGAATGAGATATAGCTCTTTTTAGCATGTTAACCCTAATTTACCAAAACTCAAATAATTAAATGCTACGCTGCTATAGGTTTCTTATATGTATGCATCTTTAAGCATCAATCAGCTCAAGTGTGGAATCTATCCCAGCTTTCAAAGTGTGAGGGACAGGGTAGATAAAACTTAAGACATAAAAAACAGGCAGTCTAGACCTTATATTTTAAAATATAACTGGCTATTTTGATTTTTAAAATCTCATTGGTCTGACAAAAAGCTGCAGTCTAAGATCTTACTGTAGTTTGATTCCAGGCGGTGTATGTGGGCCCTTTGAAGACCATGCGTAGCAAACTGGCTGCCAGAAGACCTATCATCGCCAGCAAACAAACATATTTCCAAAGGTACTTGTACACCGCTGGAGGGCGCCATTTGAGCATGACTTCAATATCATCCAGGAAGCTGCAGAGATAGCATGCATGGTTTTAAAATGAGATAGAAAGACAAAAATAATTTGACAGTGAAAACCACCTGAGAAGCTGCTTCTTACCGATCTGTTCCATACACCCATGCCACACTGATGGTTTCAAAAATGACTACAATGACCAAAGGCAGGGTTGCAGAGTAGTCATCAAACATGGTCACAAAATAGTTGCCAGAACGTTGGGTGAACAATAATCCTATTATGAATCCCAAAGCACAGCTGGACACTGAAAAACAGGTTGCAATGTTGTATTAGAAAATGGTAAGAGGTCCATAAACAAAGCACTATATATTTATTTCGTATAATAAACCACTGCACTATCAGAAACTTACCAAAAACATGCCAATATCTCTGTTTCATTTAATCTAAAAATATTATCTGGTTTTGGAATTTAAATAGCTTCTATTAGGAACAGTGTATGTCCAAAATGATCTTCTAACAGCTTTTTCTCCCATTAAATTAACATCAAATAGTTGAACCCAGGAGATCATTTTAACTCTTAAATATTAAAAGCAACCCCCAAACTTTAAATGCCTGAAATACCCTAGCAGAAATTGAGCATGTGTTTACTTGCGTGTAGTACCCGTGAGTAGAGTCCGGTGGCGCCCCAAAAGGCTGAAATTGTCCATGAGAGGTGTGAGGATTCCCTGCATGGTTCCAAACATGGTGCTGAGGCCCAGGTTGAGCAGCATGAGGAAAAACAAAGTGGACCAGAAGGGGCTAGCTGGGAAGAGAGCCATCACCTCAGTAAATGCTATGAATGCCAGGCCTGTCCCTTCCACACCCTGTATGCAAACAAAAAGAAGACAGAAGTGGTAGTGGGAATATGCTTAAATAAGGGGATTCGCTCACTCTAACAGACAACTAATGTGAGTTGTCAGTTTGACAACACACTCCTTTTGAACCTCTGTTTAAAAAAGTTATATTTTCATAAATAAAATAAACATTTTGAGATAACATGACTTTTTGTGCCTCTTCTTCTGTTTATTTAGTTTCTCTTGTCTTTCATCCAGCACAGCTTGCCTCCATTTTTCCTATGAACCAGCAAGATACAGTGTCCCATACATTTTCAACATCTTGCCAGCTGGATACTTTATACCACCTCCCAGATTCCTCACAGTTCCTGGGAACATCCGTGGTTGCCTAAATACTATTGTTCTTGAAATGTTCACTTTTAGGTCCTTGATTTTTTTTAACAAGCCAGTAACTTGTGCCTCGCAGGAAACCTGCAGTTGTTTCACAAATACAAGTGTTTTATGGTTCTGAATGGATGAAACAAAAAAAAAATCACCCGTGATATCAAATAGGCTAAAACTGCATCTAAGTGCAAGCTTGATTTGAAATCAGTGATCACTCATTATCATTGGACACATTTTTCTAGAATGTCACAAGAGAGGTGAATAAGTGAGTGCAGGCAAGGTGGACAAGTGCCAGAGGTGTTTTCTAACAGGATAGCAGCAAGAAAGAAAGGGATGTCTGCAAGATGGTACTGACTTATGATGTATGGTTTGGAGATGGAGGCACTGATCAAATTACAGGAGGCAGAGCTGGAGGTGGCAGAGCTTAAGATGCTGAGATTTTGGCGGGGAGAGACCAGAATGAACAGGATTACAAATGAGAACATCAGAGGGACAGCTCAGGTTAAGTGGTTTGAAGAATAAGTCAAAGAGGCAAGGCTGAGATGGTCTGAACATGTTCAGAGGAGGGATAGTGGGTATATTGGGCAAACAATGTTGAAGGATGTTGAAGATGGAGCTGCCAGACAGGAGGATAATGGGAAGAGCACAGAGAAGGTTCATGGATGTGGTGAAGTAGGATCTGCAGAGGGTTTGTGTGGCAGAAGAGAATGCAAGGGATAGGGTGAAATGGAGGCAGATTATCAGCTATGATGACCGGTAAAGGGTACACCCAATATAAGAAGAAGAATAAAAAGGCCTCGTTCTACAATGTAGCACAATACAGGACATATCTACATATATGTGAACAGAGTAATGTAGTATTCTGGTTTTCTGCTGCAAGATTTGTTAAATCTCCAGTGAGAACATAATTTCAGCTTCTTAGATTGTGAACTACTCTAATAGGTCCATTTCACTTTAAAATATTTGTTATTTTGGAGTTTTTAAACATTGTGCATCAACTGGCTTGTTTTACTTTCACCATTATAATAATACTTTTGAAGGTATTTTGTGGTTTTTGGCAAAGCTGTGATTTGGTAATACAGGGGTCTCGAATCTGCAGCTCTGGAGCCTCATGCGGCCCTTTTGCTAACCTCCAGTGGCTTTGGCAAAAAAAAAAGTTAGATGACTATGAAAATTATCCTCTTAATTTTGCTAGATAGACTTTTTTGGAACAAGAATTGCTTAAAAGTGGCTCTCTTGACAGTAAACGCTGCTGGGCCCTGTGTTAACATCTCAGTGTTACCTTATTCATCTCCTGCTCCAGACTGCAGTCAGTGATTTTAGGGCCCACCATGGAGCTGTAGTGATGGTACCACTCTCTGTATTCAGCTATAGTCATAGAGCTTACATCGGTCATGTTGAACCATGACCACAAGTGCTGGTTAGATCCACTGGATGCCAATGCATTTATCAGTCCAAGATTTCTGGAATAGGTAAAATAAAAAATAAATAAATACAAGGCAGACAATGTTTTCTGTGAAACACTGTTCTCTATAATATTATGATTAATTGTGAGTCAAACAGTCCAGTTTTAAGTCATCTTAAAGTGATGTAAGAGTTTGTCAATCAAACAATCCTCAACAACTTGGACAGGGAATATTTCATTCATGCACACTCATTCACAAACACATCCGTACTTAGCCACGCAGCCTAGTGCAATGTTCTTGGCACGGAAACCTAGCACAACAAAAACCACTAGTGAGGCTAGCACGGATGTCATGAAGTTGATGCAGGAGACCATCAGCGCATCCCTGTGGCAGTTGTTGTGGACCGGGTTGTAGGACGAATATGCGATAACAGAGCCATAGCCCAGGCCGAGAGCAAAAAACACCTGTGTAGCAGCCTGTCGCCACACCTGCACATTGCCCCAGATTTCCAGCTGAAAAATACCACAAGATAAATCTCTTTAGATTTATTTGTGTTTTTACCACACTTAAAATGTTCTTACATTTTTACACTCATTGATGTGCTTATCTGGCATTTAAAGAAGTCTAAAAAAGGCAAAGAGAGCAACATGAACAGGATTCAGTGGTGTGCTTACTTTAGGATAAAACATGTATGTTATTCCTTCCTTAGCACCGTCCAACAGTAATCCTCTGATGAGGAAAATAAAAAGCACCGCATAGGGAAAAACTGAGGAAAAGTACATCACCTAAGATTGGAAAAAGAAATAGTGAATGAGTTCTGAGACAGAAGTTTTTAAATATTTTTAAAATCTTAAAATGCTTGTTTACTTTGATTGAGTAGTTCAAAAGATGAACACAACTCTCATGTGTGCCCATCACATATGATGCATTGAACCACCAGTTATCTCAGCTTAATAAAAAGACCATACATAGATATCAGAGTGACTAAGCAAATTAACTTAAGCTTTTCCCAGGCATATATGTTGCATGTGTTGTTGTTGTGGTGTTCCTCTGTGTTAATGTGTAGTAAATCGTCATGTTCACTGTAGAATAATTTAGCATTATGAATGGTCAGATGGCTTGACAAGTTACAGATGTTTAAAAATGCAGTGGTCAATTTGACAATCGCTGCCAAAACTTCTCATTTCCGTCAATTACATTTAAACCAAGCCGTCAAACTGCTAACACTTAGCTAAGTAAGCATAGTGAATATAGCTTAACACACTGATCAAACATAACATTATGACCACTGACAGGTGAAGTGAATAACACTGAATATCTCTTCATAGTGGCACCTGTTAGAGGGTGGGATATATTAGGCAACAAGGGAACAGTTTGTCCTCAAAGTCGGTGTTAGAAGCAGGAAAAATGGGCAAGCGTAAGGATTTGAGTGAATTTGACACGGGCCAAATTGTGATGGCTAGACGACTGGGTCAGAGCATCTCCAAAACTGAAGCTCTTGTTGGGTGTGCTTGGTCTGCAGTGGTCAGTATCTATCAAAAGTGTCCCACGGAAGAAACAGCGATGAACTGGTGGAGTCCATGCCTCGAAGGGTCAGGGCTGTTTTGGCAGCAAAACAGGGACCAACATGATATTATGCAGGTGCTCATTATGCTATGCCTGATCGGTGTATATGGGAATGGAACACAAATATCCAAAGAGACAGAGAAGGGGCTGGTTGTAGCTTATATTCACCCGAGAGATATGCATGATTCCTGATGTTGCCCTGTTTCTTCAAAGTAGTACAAGCATAAATATGTTCTTGCATTCTGAAGGTCTGATTGTTTTTAGAGATCACTGGGGATGGCATTGTCATGGTCCCCTGCCCTCCAGGTCTGAAATCTCTCTCTCTCTCTCTCTCTCTCTCTCTCTCTCTCTCTCTTTCTCTCTCTCTCTCTCTCCCCCCCCCTCCTCTCCCCCTCTCCCCTCTCTCT
>VUQH01041736.1:0-10342 GCA_015106775.1 Etroplus canarensis | reverse complement strand
GAAAAATGTGCAAAAAAAAAAAAAAAAAAAGGGCACAGAAAGTCACAGTAATCACCAAGGACTGCTGCAGCATTTTGCAGGAAAAACGTGAAAATGGATCCCTTTTTCAAGGCAGAAAGGTTGTGTTGTCCTGGAATCGATGCCAAATATATATGACATGGCCTACTGGGGTTAAGGGTAAAAGCCTCTATGGCCACAAAGCTGAGTCAAGCCACAGATACTAGTAGTAGCCTTCTATAAATACCACTCAGTCTAAGAAGCTGTAGTCCCTCTAGTGGAAATAATCTTTCATAGCAACAAGCTAACCCACCAGGATAACCCACTGTGGTTTGTTGTTATCAGCCAGAGTTGCTGGAGTAAAAGATGATTAAATTCATGTAATATTCACGAATTCATACAGAGCACCGTTAGACTCATAATAGGAGATTCATCTCATTTCTAAGTCTCCCACATTCAGCGCATGCCTTCTATACAGCCACATAATATGGGCAACTTGTGATGAGAAAAATGTTCTAGTTGTCATTTAAAAAGTGGACATTTTCACTAAAGGGAAAATAGGTGGTGGGGCAGAAATGTGGGTTTCTACTTTCTCCTGCTTCCTATTGCTGTGACACAGATTTTAAGGCAGAGCTCACATCAGGTTAGTAAATCATGAACAAATTGTACAATTGAAAAACTCCAGGGGCTGAGAACAGATATAGCACTCGTTGTCATGTGCAGTAAATAATGCAAAGTTAGTTTTTGTCCCCACAAAAAGCTGAATGTGGAAAATATAATTTTTGGAACACATGCTCCAGATTGATTTGGCCAAGAATTTATTTGAGTTGGCAGGCATTCACTTTTGTTCTGTTGTGCAGACACTTACCTATCTAAGCAGCCCATCAGCTGATCTGGAAAAACGAAAGCTTATACAAAGCAGGAAATATCATACAAATGTACCTACACCCCTCTTATTTACTATTTCTGCTGTCCAAAATGTGTCAAGACCTCAGCGAAAAACCAAGGGAGCCTGGGACTAGAGAAATAGTTTGTTGTAGAAACCAAATGGGACACAGTGGCTTTTCAATATACTGAAAGCATAAAGCAGGTAGATGAATCTGCACATTTCTGCTCTCCGATTTTCAATTTGAGCTCATGTAGTATTTACAGTTTGTGTAACAGTCATGCCAAGCAAAAAGAAATCATTTGTAATGACCAGCTGGTGTCACTGCCTTCCAGCATAAAGGCCCTCAGTTTATCTTAGTGCTGCATCCATGTGTGCATTTAGTCAACAACTCTGTTCGGAAACTCCAGAAGAACTTTTGCTGTATTTATTATCTTTCATTTCTTTTGTTGTAAACCATCAAAATTAACCCCAAGCTTGGCAGTGAGGTCTTCAGTCTGGGTGTATTGAGTGAGAGGAAAATGAAGGTCTGGCTGAGTTAAACTTCAAACTTTGTTGTCTGTTTTTCGAGACTGCCTAGAGATTAGGATCCTGATAAAATTAAATGATTAACCAAATTATTCCAAATATTATGGATTTATTTTTCTCCAAGAATTAATCTGTTGAGTTGCTACGCACCAATGAAGGATTCCTATACAGAGTGGTTAAATAAATGACTCATGATTAAACTATTTCCTTTAGTTTCTGGTGGGCAACAAGAGCTCAAAAAGGAGGCAACTACAAGAAAACTATATGAAGCACGTTTATTTTATTTTTATTTGTTTGTGTGATTGGCAGGTGCATTTCTAAAAATACTAAAAGCAAAAATGAAGGAAAGTTAATTAATTCTGTTTCACCACATAATAAAAGACTAATAGATAAATTACACTGATTTTTTTTTTTTTTAGCTTTTTTGGCCTTTTTTCTGAACCTCTAATGATATGACTTTTCTGGCTTTGGCCTTGGCTCAAATGAAACTTTTTGTCACTGAATTAGAGGAGGTGGTGAGTCTGAGTAAGACTATGTTACATTTCAGAAAAGGAATGCGTTGCAGATCGAGTTATCCTCCTGGCACAGGCCACAGGCAATTGTTGGCAATAGAAATACCTGTGATAAGGAAGGAGAAACTCACTAAGATGCAGAGAAAGAAGGGCAGGCAGGGAGGGAGGGAGCCTACCAGAGTGCCATAAGAGGTGAGAGAGAGAGAGCAGCACTGAGTAAGTATGAAAGGAAGCCAAACTTGTTATTCTAGTTTCCCAAGGAAGAAAGACATCTTCTCACAACACAGCTGAAGTCACTACAATCAATTCAGCTGGAGGACTGGTGTCTGCGCTCTGGATTTAAACACACTAACTGCATTAGAAGGTACAGTGATGTGTGTAGATTTATAGAACGAACTTTGTGTAAACTGTGTATGTGTGTGTGTGTGTGTGTGTGAAAGAGAAAGACAGAGTGATAAAGGGAGCGGGGCAGGTAAACCTGAAGGATGGATGTCTTGTCTCATTGATATGTTTCTTAGAGGAAACTTGTTGGGAGTGTTATAACTCATCTTGATAAGTTAGGACATTTAATGGTTTGTTATAGCATGAAGTGCATCTCATGAGATACTGCTTGAAAAAGTTTATGCATTATGCTTTGTCTGCATTGTGAGAAAGACAGTCAGAAAGAGGAGAAAAGATATGTCACAATACAACGCTAGAATCTGTAAGCTGTAATGAAAGGACAAACTGGTGCAGTTTCTCAGCTTTGATGATTGTGTCATCTGCATACCATCTGGTGACAGAGGTTTTTCCTGTAGTATCTGTCAGCCACCTGCATGCGTACATGCTGATGTGCACACTGAATAGTCAGCATTCTTACAATTGGCCTGTGGTATGTGGCGTTGTTACGTTCTCATTCATCATTTTTATTAATCATTGGTATTCATATGAAACGAAGGTGTCATTCAGGCATGTGACATTTATCAACATCTTTTATATACAGTTAGGTCCATAAGTTTTGGGGCATTGGGACTTTTTAAAAAAAAATTTGGCTCTGTACACCACCAAAGTGAATTTTAAATCAAACCATCAAAATGGGTTTGAAGTGCAGACTTACATCTTTAATTCAGGGGGTTTGACACAAGAATTGGATAACTTTTTAGAAATTACAGCTGTTTTTATATATGATCCCTCGATTTTCAGAGGCTAACAAATAATGTAATAAACTCTTATGATTTTAAATGTAAGGTTTGTTTTTAATGCTTTGATGAAAATTCTTTTGAAGTCCAGAACCTATGGGCATCACCAAATGCAAATGTGAAATTGTCTGGCAAAGGTATACTCTTCTCAGCGTATGTACTGTTGGCACAAAGATGAATTTTCAGCCTCTGCACATGTTATTTATGTATAAAAATGGCTGTAATTCCTAAACAGTTAATGCCATTCTTTTGTTAAACCCCTTGAATTAAAGCTGAAAGTCTGCACCTCAATCACATTTTGAATGTGAGGGGCAAAATTACAAAAAAAAAGTAAAGTAATTCTCCCAAAATTTTTGGACCTAACTGTAGCTGAAGGATTCAGTTAGAAAACCAGTGGCTGATGTGAAAATGTAACCATGTATGGCATGAGAGAACAAATAAAACAATTTCAAAGGATAAGGTGTGAAATATTTAAAGAAGGGTACATTTTTTTCCAATAAAAATCTTTTATTGTAGTACCTAAACATTATTCCCAATTCTGTTTGTATTACAGATGTCAGCACCACAAGTGTTACCTAGAAAGTATTCTGGTGTCCGAGTCATGGTCCCTACAGAACAACAACATATTTCTAGTGGGTTGCCCAACCACACAGTGTCTGGCAAAGGTAAACTCCTCTGATAGCATGTACTGATGGCACAAAAATGCATTTTTATCCTCCGCACATGTTATTTGGAGCTGGCCTAATACAACAGTTGTTATTTATATATTAATGGCATTGTTCTTCATCTGCTCAGAAAATGGTGGAAGTGGGGAGTCAAATCATGTATCTCCACCAAATGCAGACCGAGAAGTGGTATGTACTTATAGTCTTTTCGTGTATATGAGTGGGTACAAGCAAAACTACAAAAGCTTACTTATCAATACAATCTTGTGCAAAGAAGCTTAAGAAAATCAGAAGCCACATATATGCACAAAAACCCCAGAAACCATTGTTTATAATTTACAGAACTGATCTGGTGTAGTGTTGTTCAAAATGAAAATTACAAATATAATGAAGGCATGTAAAGAAAAGCACAGCTGTCTCAGATATTAAACTATATAAATAATGGCTCTTGCATTATTTGTTGCATAAACTTACTTGTTATTGTCAGTTCCTTGCATTATATTTAAGGGCTCATTATTAATGCATTTGACCTATGAGTTATTAAATTACAGGTTTAATTATTCCTGCAAGTCACTGAAGCAAGTGGCTAAAACCTACCTCATGTGAACTATTCCTTAGGAGATTCTGAACCACTGTTTTGATGATGTGGAGCGATTCATGTCACGCTTACAACAGGCAGCTGAGGCCCAGAGTATTCTGAACCAAAGGAAAAAGAAAAACGAAAGAAAAAGCAAGAAGAAGAAGAAGGAGAACCAAGAAGGTGAGAGTTGTTCCTTTACAATATTACCCATCTACTGCAGTCATGTAGTCAAACTGAAATAGTTATAATGGAAACATTTACCATCTTATCGTACCTTCGAATATAAACCGTAGTCAGATATGTTTCAGGGAAGTTTGAACTTTAAATGACAGCAGGAAGATGACTGAAGATTTGTCTTGGAGGTGCTGGTTTCCAGTGAACTGCTGACGTGTGGATGCAGGAAAAATTCACAAAAGCTGAATAATGACAAACTATTTCACACACTGAAAGCAAGTCAATAGGCAGGCTGCCAAAGTAATGTAGAAAATTCCTGCACACAGTGGGCATGTCTAAGACTCAAGACAAACAAGCGACTAAAGCTGGGAAGTCATTCCAGGAAGACAAAGTATAAAAAAACACTTTTTAATACAGCATTAAATGTAACTCTGTGGGATGAAAAAATGGCAAAAAAAAAGAAAGAAAATACCTGATAGAGTCCTGTTTGAGAGTCTTTTTAAATAACTTTAAGGAACAGTTCTCTTTCACACTCAAATGTTAGTAAAGATAATAGCAGTAGAATTCCTTGTAGAATTAAGTTTTTTTGTGGATTGCTGTTTATTCACCACTGGACACCACGAGTGCGTGAACAGGAATTTCAAAGTCTGTTTCTCAGTATTTCTCTTGTGTCTGGCCTCTGAACGTAATATGGGTGTTCCCAGATTTATGCTGGTATGGATTTAAGTGTTATTAGTCATTACCTCTGGCTTTGTCTTATGAGAGCACTTGCTGAGACAAGCTAGAACAAGGGTCAAAACATGTTGTGCTTCTCTTAACCCTTTTCTTTTTCATTTTTTTTCAATTTTTTTCCCCAAATGAAAGCATTAGAAAATTAATTAACATCCACTTGGCACTTGACACCATATTCCAGATAATAAAATGGTCTTCAATGATTGAAAAATAAATATAGTAGAAACAATTCATAGTCATGTGAAAAGGAAAATTTACACAGGATTCTATGCAGTCCTGTGAAAAACTAAGTACACCCTTACTGCATCCATTAGAATTAAGAGGGTAAGCAGCAGTCAGTGCTAATGATCAAATGCACTTAATTAATTGATCATCAGAAAGTGTGACCACCTAAAGTTGAGAATTCAGGTGTGTGTTACCATAATACCACAAACTTCCCAGCAATGGATGCCCCAGCAAATTCAAATGTGATGCCATCTGTCCATGCCTGGCCAAAATTGGACTTTCTAAACAAGACAATGATCCCAAGCACACCAGCAAATTTAGAACAGAATGACTGAAAAAGAAAAGAATTGAGGTGTTGCAATGGTCCAGTCAATGTCCATAGTTCAAACAGTTCGACTGTAATGCTGTGGTGGGAACTTAAGAAAGCTGTGCATAAACAAATGCCCACAAACCTCGATGAACTGAAGCAACTTTTTGAAAAAGAGTGATCTAAAATTCTTCCACAATGATGTGAGAGACTGATGAAGTGATACAGAAAACGATTACTTCAAATTATTGCTGCTAAAGGTGATTCAGCAAGCTATTGGATCCTGAGTGTACTTAGTTTTTCACAAGATGACTGTATATGGTGTGACTCTAATAAGCATTCATATGCATTGTGTATGCATTGTGCCCTTCTGTGTGTAGATGATTTGTTGACCATGAAAGCTTATCCGCCACCAGAAGAAGAGTTTGTGGACATCTTCCAAAAACTCAAATACTCCCTCAGCCTGCTGGTGAGATCAGAATAGACATAATTAAACATGAAAAATTTTGCTTGACATGTACAACCAACCAAATTGCTTTTTTATTTAGGACCGTCTGAAGTCATCCATCTCACAGCCTGATGCACCAGAACTGCTACACCACATCTTTGTGCCTCTCAGACTGGTAAGACTCCTGAATGCTTCATTTCTTTCTCCTCTTTTTGTGATCTTTAATATATAGACCTTCTCTCTTACAGATGGTGAATACTACTGGAGGACCAACATTAGGTGCATCGGTGATAAGTCCTGCTTTGACCAACGGTGCCATTTCATTGCTGCAGGAGCATTTGACTACAGAGGAAAAGGAGCTGTGGACTTCATTGGGGACAAACTGGACTTCACCCTGGTCTGTGCTTATAAGTATAAATATCTAATTTAGCAGAATCCCTGAGTAACATATTCTTAACAGGAAGCTCTTTCCATTTTCCCTAGTTCACACCTTAGTGTGTCTGTTCCTCCATATTCACCCGTGTTCCTGGATGGATGGCAGCCTCAGTCTCATGATTCTACTGGCCAGCCTTTAGAAGATCCCATTGAGTTGCAGCACAAACAGGATGCTTTCAATGAACGCAAACAGACACAAAGTTTACAGAACCAAATCACACAGGCAGCAGAGGGTCCTGGGGAAGCTGCTAATGAAGTGTAAATATGTAGACACTAAAAAAATGCCTTAGCGAGCTAGTACATTATTATGCCTTTATAGCGGTTTTGACAATGACATTCATATTGCTAAAGGCTGTGATAACAAAATAATCAGTCTCGTGATTGGACTGACAAACAATAACAGGCTTACTGATATCTGGTGCCATGTTAACTTTTTAAATATGTTGCATATCTTCTAAATATTTCTTTTTCAGTGACAGAAATGGGATTCCACCAGAAGATGAAAGGCTTTACTGCTGCAGTTATGACTTTGTTGCCAGAAACAGCAGTGAACTCTCTGTGCTACAAGGAGAAACACTAGAGGTACACACCCTCAATTAGAATCATGGGTGGGAACCTGCCAACAAAAGTACATTTATTCTTAGAATACGTAACAAAACTCAACTGATCTGAGTCATCGCTCCGTAGGTACTTGAATCATCAAAGCGCTGGTGGAAGTGTCAGAACAGCTATGGCCAGATAGGATTTGTTCCCTTTAATATTTTGGAACCTCTGTCTGCACTGAATAACACAGACCAACACCGCCCATTGGTACGCAGTGAGTCAAATATGCAAGGAGAGACACAAATACAGTAGTTTTATTTGTATCACTGCTACAAATACTATATACATTTTACATTTTTGCTTAATGGTATCTTGCGGTCTTTATTCATTTACACTTTTTCACAACAGAAGACAGCTCATGTCTCTCGCACAAGGTACCACTCATTTTCCCCATCGAGTGCAGTTCCCAAGAGTCCCACTGCTACAAGTCCAACAGTGCGACCTCAAAGCATGGTTTTCCCATCTTCAGTGATGCAGGGAGAAGATAGTGACAAAGGTAATGTGCCCATACATGCCATGTCATAAACAAATATGCACAGACACAAAAGAAAATTATTAGATCCAAGCAGCTGCTTGTTAATAAATGACTGCCTTTTATAAAGTAATGAAGGCTGGTAGATACAGACAGAAACTTACTAATCCTGCCCTGTCTCAAGGAGACAGCTATCACAGGATGATTTTTTTCTCTTTAGTTCTTTAGTATCTGTTAATAAGAGAAAGAACTTGAGTACCACTGGACTCAAGTATATCAGCTTTATTGTGGTTTTTAAAAAAAATTATTTATATTTTAATCATAATGTGGGATATTTATCAGGGGCTGTGATGACTGGCTGCTATGTGGAGTGCAGCCTAATGGTGGACTCTAATGAAGGACTCACAAGACAAACAGTATAAAATAAAAATCAAGCCATCTTTAATGGCTGGTAAAATCTGAAAAAAGAATCTCAAAGTCCAACGTCCAAGAAACAGGAAAACAAGACACTAGGAACATGGACTGCAAACTAAGAATATGCACAGCTAGAAAGGCAGATGATGCAACAAGGAGCAAATGAATGACAGGACTATATGTACACAGACGAGGGAGAGGATCCCAGGTGGCAACAATCAAGGGAATGACAACAACAGGAAGTAAACTAAACACAAGACATGAGGCATAAACGGCAACCAAAATAAAACAGTATGAGAGAAACAATCATAACGAGGGACACAAACACCAGACTAAACCTAACAAAAGAATAAGAACACAGCAAGATGACACTAAGGAGACACAAAGGGAACTAATAATAGGCAAAACAAAAATGTAGGCTAGAACTAAAATGAAACAAGAACTGAGGCTTAATACGAACTGAGTAAAATGGTCAATACTAAAAACAAACTCTGAAACCATCATCAAAATAATACAAAACTAGAACGTAGAACACTTGGACAATGACAGTGGTGAGATTTAATAAGCTGTTACAGTACAAACAAAACACTTTTTGAAGGCACTTGAGTCACAGCCATGAAGACATCCTAGCCTCTAAACATTTCCTGTATACAGGTATATTATTATATATTTTAGTTTGGCAAGTGCCATAATATACAGTACTGTGCAAAATTTACAAGCCACCCCTCATGTGTTGGGAGGGAACCAGATTTTCTTGTGAATTTTTTTACAGTAGTCTTGAGCAATTGTACTACCTCTCTGCTTTCTGAAGGTCTTTCAAAGTTTGTCTTTGGACACTGGTGGCTTTTGCACAAATTTTCAGCCCAGTTCATTCCAAAGGAATGTTTTGTTTGTTTATTAAGTCACTTACCATTGACCTTTGAACAGCGTCTGAAAGTAATGCCCTTATGAAATAAGAAAGAAATCCTGCAAAGACCTGGCACAGGACCTGATCAGTACATCTGGCCCTTCAGTTGATCCATCCATTATTTGTCAAAGTCTTATCAGAAATAGTCTCAGTAGAAAGGTGGCTTACAAAAAGCCATTCTTTAGGAAAGGAAACAGAAAGAAAAGACTGAGGAATGTCACATTACACAAGACCTGGACTGAAAATCAGTGACAACAGGTCTTATTTAGTGATGAAAATTTTGGTTCAAATCATCTTCAGTATACATGAAGGTCAGGAGAAAGGTAAAACAGTGAGTGTCTACAGCCATCTGTAAAACCTGGTGAAGGCTCTGTGATGGTTTGGGCCTGCATTTCAGCTAGTGGTGTTGGGGAGCTTTTCAAAACTGTTGGCATTATGAACACAGAAAAGTACCGTCAGATTTTGATCCACCATATAAGACCATCTAGAAAGCATCTGATTTTCAGCAGCTTCATTTTTCAGCATGGATCTCAAACACACTACCAATACCTGGATAGAAAAACATACAATGGAACACCGTCACTCATGGACTGGCCTCCCTAGAGCCCAGACCTCAACATCACTAAAGCAGTGTGGGATCACCTTAATAGAAAACAGAACAAAAGGCAGCCAACATCCAAAGAAGAGCTTTGGGATGTCTTACGTGTTGAAGAATAAAGGCGGTCGTACCAAATAACGACTTTTAAATTAAAATTGTACAAACTCTGATTATGTGTAGCATTTTCATTTCTTTTATAAAGTATAGCTTGTATTTTTATTTCAGTCAGATAAAATGCTTTTAGTTTCTACTTTTAGTTTAACTTAACCATAATAACCACAATGACTCAGCTGCTGCCAGGTTTCTTAATATCTTGTTTATCTTTCTTCTTCTTCTTCTTCTTCTTCTTCTTCTTCTTCTCCTTTCAGCTGCTCCCGTTAGGGGTCGCCACAGCGGATCATCTGCTTCCATCTCACCCTATCCCTTGCATCCTCTTCCCTCACACCAACCCTCTGCATGTCCTCCTTCACTACATCCATCAATCTTCTCTGTGGTCTTTCTCTTCTCCTCCTGCCTGGCAGCCCCATCTTCAACATCCTTTGTCTAATATGTCCACTATCCCTCCTATCCCCCACTATCCTTCTGTCACAAAGCACCCCTGACACTCGTCTCCACCCACTCCACCCTGCCTGCACTCTCTTCTTCACCTCTCTTGTGCTCTGTCCGTTGCTTTGGATGGTT
>VUQH01041735.1:7756-24914 GCA_015106775.1 Etroplus canarensis | reverse complement strand
TTTTGCATATAAAACCAGAGGAGTTAGGCTTACGTATCATACGTTCAGCGCGTCCCAGAGCGCCGTTCCCTTCCACTAACGGGTTTGCAGGAATCAAGTAAAAAGCGCGCGCACACGCAACAAAGACGTCTATAATCCAGACGCGGATGCTTTGTCGATCTGATCAGCTGTTCACAGCACTTCCTACGTCATCACATTGTCAGCGTGAACTATCGCACAGATTTCACGGGTGCCACTCACTGTTAGAACAGGAAGTGATGTCATTTTCCCGCAAAGTGTAGTTCTGAATTGTAATCCTATCACAGCTCCAATTCTGCCACTGAACAGCAATGTTTGTTCTTCTTCTTGGAAATTTTATTGGCGGTTGGCAAACTTAGTGCATTGCTGCCACCAATGCCCACGACCCCGGCGTCATCAGCCAAGGCCACGGGTCCTGACTTTGTGTCCTTCTGTATAAAAGTTCCTGGGACACTCAGGACTTTGCACTGTTGGGAGTAGTTTGTTTTGATATTTGTTTTTAAGTGTTTTGATGTTGTTTTGCAAACTGTGAACAATATGCATTTTATTTTTGGTACAGTTTATAAAAATAATTGTATCTCAAAAATGAAGTTATGATCACTAAAAACAAATATTCTGGTGTTTGAAAGGATTTTGTCAAACTTTTTTCATTTAAAATTTTGAGGGATACAGTTTTGACATTTCTGTATCTAGAAAAATATGTGTAAAAAATATTTTCAATCTCTTTGTGGTTTATTGCACTTCTCAGCCATTTATTTAGTTACTATGGGCTTGTTACATACATATTAAATTTTGGGCTATAAAGTTTGTATTGTTGCAAAGCAGGTTGAAATTCTCCAAAAAAACGGGCCTACAGCGTGTAAAAATGTAAAGATAAGCTCTGGCGGACTTGTTGTATGGTAGGTCATATTAAGGTGATCGACCATTTTTGTTAGAGAAAGGTATTTATAAACACAGGGAAGCAGGTCCTGACAGCTATCGCCGCCATGTTGCGCCACCATGTTTCTGTCAATGATGTCACTTCCTGGTTATGTAAACTGTCACCCCCAATAAAACAAAGAATTACTAACGAAGAAGCAGGAGAAGAGGAAGTCATGGAATTTTGCTTGTTCTTATCTTTTCTGTCATTCAGTCTCATAAATGAGGATCAAACATCTTCTACAAGGACGACGCCATTTTGCCACCGCAGGTGCTCAGAGTATTCAGTGTCTGCAATCTGCTTTCTCACCACTAGATGGCACTAAATATCCCACACTGCTCCTTTAACATTGACCTCTGAGTCATTCAAGCATAAAAAGGGCACCTGACACAAAGGATGCACCACTGTTGTGTCTACACATAAAACAACTTAGCAAAGAACCATTTTTAAATTGCTTCTTCAGGCACTTCGTTTCTCGCAGCCTGTTGCCAAAAACATTTGTTCCCATTTCTTTAGTTGAATCTATGAATAATGCCAAAGATAACACGTTGTTGCGACGTCTTGGACTTGGAGACTTGGATAAAACGCCCCGGGCTGGAGTGCG
Organism: Etroplus canarensis; assembly: GCA_015106775.1. NCBI lineage: Eukaryota > Metazoa > Chordata > Actinopteri > Cichliformes > Cichlidae > Etroplus > Etroplus canarensis. Next base: position 23,373 of record VUQH01041735.1, on the reverse strand, counting down.
TGACATCTTGTGCTCAGAGCGGACTAAACAGAGACCTTTGACAACACTATCTGCATTTAACCAGACTCACCTCCCTGCAGCTTTTCCCACGTCTTAAAAATGAAAATCGAGTTGAACCTGTGTGGACCAGCTGTCTAAAAGCCTGAAAGGACTGCTGAAAACAACCTTTTGAGAACAAATGCACAGCAGAGAAGACACTCTGTACCTTCAGCTGCTCCCTTTTATTTCCCCAAGGTCACCACAGCAGATTAATCCACACTGGCAATTTGGCAGAGGTTTTCCACCAGACGCCCTTCCTAACAGAGCCCTCCAAAGGTGGGAGGGGCTTGGATCCCCACCTGGAATTGAACCAGGGACTGCTTGCTTGGAAAACAAGCCACTACACTACAGAGCGACAGAAATATTTAACACTCAAACCTCTTCATTTTATAACCCTGCCAGATAACCCGGAGCTTCGACCTCAGGCAACAGAATTAAATTTTACACCTCGACAAAGAGCAGGTCCTGCTAGAATGTCTGACCGCTAAAAACGGGAAATTTAAAACACCTGAGTCACTGAAGGCGCAGTACCATATATCAAGTACAAGAACACCACCTCTCTGGAAATCCTTAATGATTAACACCCGTTAGACTTCTTAAGCAAAAACACTTTGCAGCCACCTTCCAGAATTTCCATTTGCAACAGGTATAAAAAAACAACACACAGAAGTCATCTGCAAGAAAGGACAGAGCGTCTCTATTTTCTGAGACGTCTCAGGTCCTTCAGCATCTGCTGGACGATGCTCACGATGTTTTAGGAGTCTGTGGCAGCCAGCGCCATCCTCTGTGCCGCAGTGTGCTGGGGCGGCGGCGGCGGACACCAACAGACTCAACCAACTGACCCGCGAGGAGAGGAGGACGCTGTCCGAGTTCAGGACAGTACTGGACAGTCCTTCACAGCCTCTCCGTGACGTGCTGGACAGACTCAGCAGCAGACTCATCCCACCACAGGAAATCATTCCTACCTGTGACATCACACTCTGTGACTCCTCCCTGTGACTCTTCTTTTATTTTGCTATTTGATCCTATTCTGTAACCCCTCCCCCCATTAATATTGTCTTGATATTCACTTTATTACTTATTCACAACATATTAATCTAAATACTACATTACTACATTTATTCATATCCACTCACCCACTCATTTCTATATTTCATCCACATGCATCATATAGTATCTTACAGTATCTCACTGTGTAAATTTAATATGTGTGATATTAACTGTTTAATAACTGTGCAATAACCATGCAACCTCTATGCAACGGCTGATATACGACCATAGTCACTCCTCCTGTGGCTATTATAACTGTGCTCACCTCACTGTATATAGTTTGTTACATTTATACCTTCTTAACTAAACAGCTTTCTCTATTAATATTTGTAATTTATGTTTACAGAACGGGTGCCTGTAATGTAATATAACAGCTTGCATCACATCTGTACATCTCTGTTTATCTACACTGCGTTCACAGTTATTAGGTAAGTGAGTATTTGGATTGGATTATATTACTTTATTGTTATTTTAACTACATATAAATACACAGTGAAGTGATATAGCGTTCCCCCAGGACCCGGTGCCCCATACAAGGGTTATGCTGGCCGGCCAGGGCCCGCCTCCGGCCCAGCACAACACCCCGCCCGTGATGTCCTCTTCCCCGGCCACCGGCATCAGGGGACGCCGAGGACTGAAGTCCCGGTCCACACAGCAAGCCGAGATCGGAGCTCCCAGAAACCGCCCAGCCGCAGCATCAGCCCTACGACTATACTCCCCCCGAAACCCAAAAACTTCGGTTTCCTGGACGCTGCCCGGCAGGTCATGAAAAACAACGCCGCTGGATCGCCAGTTAGCATCGTCTGTGGACGGAACTATGGAGCTACGATGGCATCTGGTCGTCCTCGAACCTCCGACTTTCGAACATGAACACCACTGTCACGGCGTCCACACACCCGAACACCCGAACACCGGGTCAAAACCGGGACAATCACGGGGATACAAGCACCACCTTGGTTCTGGAGTGGCCGCGCTCTACCGTCGCGCCGCCATCTTGGTCCAAAGACAGAATAGAATTCAGACCGTCTACTTTCATGACTTCATGTGGGATTTATGAGAACAGTCATCTTCTGCTGGAACAACCCATCCTTCACATCTAGCTCAGAGGCACTGGGTGATGCCCTGCGGCGAGCTTCCAATAAGAAGCCAGCGGTATTTTAGGAAGGGGGGCTTTAAAGGAAAGGAACCCATCAGCCATCGTGGGATTCAGGGCCTCCAGTGTAGCCAGAGGACATCTGGGTAATGAATATGAAGACCAAGTCCTCCTGTTCTCCTGTGCTTGCAGGCTCGGTTTCCCTTGGTTCTGTCGTATCAACTCAGTTTGCACCAGCAGTGGCCCATCAGGCAGTTCTGGATGGTGTCTGTTGGACCATCTCATACTGGTTGTTGGTGACAAAGCAGCAGGCCAGGAGTGTCCCCAAGAGCTGCAAGAATGCAATCCCAAAAGCGATCCCAGCAATGACTCCCAGGTTGTCCTCCATGTTGCTGGTGACCAGCGCAGTCTACACCTGGTGAGCACTTGGCAGCTGGTAGGGATGCCCTTCTCTTTAAAGTAAGCTGTGGTGGTGGTCACAAGGCTGCCACCCCCGCCAGCAGGCTTCCACAAGATAGCCAGTGAGATGAAGGTGGGCTTTGAGGGAAAGGGGCGTTTTCTGCTGGAAAACAATGGAGTTCTCCCTTTGGGTTGGGAGACAGAGGCTCTCAGAGCATCTCAGGTCTTACTCATGACAGGTCCGAGGGTGGAGCGTGAGGTTCAACGGTGTAGCGGGCTTTGCACCGGACAACGGGGGTGAACGAAGAGGTGAACCAAAACGCAAAGCCTTCAACTGACCAGTCGATCGACAGTCCTCACCCATGGGAACAGGCTTCTTCTGTGCTCAGGGTGAGGAGCTCAGAGTAGAGCCTCTTCTCCTGCACATCAAAAGGAGCCGGCTGAGGCAGGACTCCCAGGTGCCTCCCTTTAGAGGCTTTGGAGGAGACCCTGGGGTAGACCCAAAACCTACTGGAGAGATTCTCTCTCTCATTTGGCATGGCAACCCCTTGAGATCCCCTAGGAGAAACTGGTAGGCTTAGCTTTGGAGAAGGATGGCTGGAACATCTGCTTGGCCTGCTCACACCGAACCTGAATGATGGTGGAAAGATGGGGCTTCCAGAGCTCGTTTAGCTAGTAAATGATCAGAGGGTCTGACTGAGGAGCCATAGGAAAGAAAGGAAAGAGTCATAGGAACGTTGTGCAGCGTCTGTTTTCCGTGATTTCCCAGTGGGTTTATGGAGGTTTATTCTGGATGAAGATCAAAGATGATGATCACCCTCAGAAGTGTCTGACGTCAGAGTTCTGACCCTGAGAACGAGGACAGTTCTCAGATGCAAAAAGTGAGTAAACAGAAGATAAAACAGGCTTTAAAAGCACAGGAAGCTTTTAATCACTTTATAAGCATGCAGGCATGTGAAAAAATGTTGGCATATCTCAGTATGGTGTGCAGTGTGTCCTTAAAAATGTGAGGACACTGGACAAGTGAAGGACAGAAGAAAAAGTGTCAGGACTAAAAAACTATCTACAGCAGATGGACAATATCTGAAAGTCATGTCCTTAAGAAATAGGAGAAAAAAATCCAGCAAAGATCTGACATAGGACCTGAGCCATCTGCAGTTTGCTGTAGCCTCAGCAGAAATGGCCTCAATGGAGATAGGATGTCAAGAAGCCATTTTTAAGCAAGGGAAAAAGTAAGAGAAGGCTGGGGTATGCCAAATTACACACTAGACTGAAAATTCATGGCAACAGGTCTTGTGGAGTGATGAATGGACCTCAACATTATGAAAGCTGTGTGGGATCAACTTGACAGAGAACAGAAGAAAAGGCAGCCAACATCCAAAGAAGAGCTTTAGAATGTTCTTCAAGAAGCCTGAAGAACTATTCCTGAAGACTACTAGAAGAAATGACAAGAAAGCTTTCCCAAGATTATGTTTAGGGATAAAATATTGACTTTCAGGCTGGTTAGAATTGTACACACTCTGTTTTTGCCTCATGTGTGGTATTTCCATTATGTGTTTTTATGTTTCAATGAATCACAGCACCTATTTCCCATTTTTCGAGCAAAATATAGAGGAATGAGTGGTGGCCTAAGACATTCACACTCACATTCACACCTACAGCCAACTTAGAATCCCCAGTTAACCTAGCCTCTTTGCATGTCTTTGGACTGTGGGACGAAGCCAGAGCATCCAGAGAGAACCCACACAAGTACGGGGAGAACATGCAAACTTCACACAGATGGGCCTAAGCTGGACCCTCTTGCTGTGATGTGACAGTGCTAACTACCGCACCACCGTGCTGCTTATCCTAAGAGCTGAGAAATCTAAATTTGTCATGCTTTGATTCAACTTCTAAAGTAGAAGATCAGACTTTTATAGATCTCTGTTCTCTAAATACAAACAAGGTGACTGTTCACACACTTTACTCTCTCAACAAATATATAATATTGGCTTATTCTTGCCAAAAAAGACCAGATGTGAATTTTTCATTTAATCTGTTTATTTGGGATTTAGAAATTTTGAAAAAATAGGATGATGTTTTAGGTTATATTTACATACAAATATAGAAAAATTCACCAACTGGCACAAACTAATGTGCTGTTCAGTATATTTAAAACATCTTTGAAAGTTATACAATCTAATACAGCCATGGGTTGTTCCAAAAACATTTAAGCTAATGCAGAGGTATTGCACTGGGTAATGTTTACATTTATCCTAATTTATGCAGTCTTTGCAGAAAGGGCTTTGGTTCTTTATGTAATGTTGGTCTAGTATAATAGTATCCTCAAACCAGAAGATGAAGACAGCAGACAAACAGCAACAACTGTTTGGAATCAATACAGAAACAAGAGATAACCAGAGAAGAGCTCAAGAGACAGGCAATCCCATGTGATGTGTGTCTATGCTACCAAAGCACTTCCTTTAATAAGAAAATTATCTGAATCTCAAGTGAAACTGATAGTAATCCGAGGAGGAAAGCAAACGTGAGTAGAGACTCATGTCAGGTGGCCAGAGCCCTACTTTGACCTCAGTTGTCCTTTAACATGTTCTCTGACTCTGTAGACACCTGGCTGTCATTTCATTCTGCTGTGCTCTCATATTTCCCCTAAGTGAGACAGGCCTGCCTTGTGGTGTCCACTGTTTGAACTCTTGAGTTTACCTCCAGCCATCTGGCACCCAGGTGACCTTAGCAGAATGGGGGTGGTTTGACTTACCTCGGGTGCTGCTGCTACCTGTGCTGGCATTAGGCCCGCTGTGCTCCACACTGAAATGGAATGTATGCCCATTGTCTTCAATGCCATCTACAACCCTGGCAGGAAGGGTGAAGAGGAGGGAAACCGGAGTTAATGTAACAGTAGAACTTTTTCAATTATCACTGGAGCCAGGAGATGACCCAGGAATGTGCCATGAGAGCTGCTGCTGGCAGACGCCCATGTGGGTTTGAATATGAAGAGAAGAGCTCAGTCTGGAGGGGTGGATACCTGAGCTCCGTGAACCAGCACTTACCCATATCTAGAACTTACTGGATGACTTAGAGATGCATTATGAATACAGATGGTCGGGGCAGGAGTATAAGGTGCTGAGGTAATAAAATGCAGCGACATCTGTTGAAATATGCAATGCAAATATACTCCATCTGCATTAAGTACATAATGCAGGTTTCTGTCCAGTCCATTACTGTAATACCTTATTCAGATACTCTATGACTGTATTAAAATAAGGTGAATATATAAACATAAAGTCTTCAGAATCAAATTACTTACTACCTATTATAACAAAAAATTCAATAAAGTAAATATCGCAAGGAACTGTGTTTTGCCTCTATACTTTAACAGTCATGTTGAAACTGGATATCTGAGAAAGACAAAGTGTTTGAGACTATTTAAAAGGGGGAGATTAGGCCTTAAAAACACAGATTTAAAGAAGCATGAGGACCCACAGCCACTACACTGCAGTTCATGAGGCAAACCAGAGTGAAAATGGTTTTAAGTGGACACAATTTACATACTTTAAATTAATAAATAATAACTTTTAGCCTTTAAGAAAAAGGAAAAATCCAATCATGTTACTTCAATCATGTACCATCAAAGCACACATAGAGCATTCAACATCAACTTAAACTACATATTTTAGTTACACTAGGACATTTAAATGAAATTCCATTTTAATTTATCCTCTAGGCTTTTGCTTGTTTTCTGCTTGGGGAATGAAATTGAATGTGATTATTGTTTTAATCATACCTGGGGCTAAGGTCCGGTGGGCCAAAGCAAGTGACAGTTGGAATGAGCAGCTTTGAAGGCTTTTGCTCAGCTCCTGACTTTCCCTGGGCCGAAGTTGAGGCTGTGGTCGGGACTGACACAGGAATGCTGTGCTCTTTTTTTGGTGGTGGCTGAGGTGAGGCTGAGCTCTGTGCGAGGAAGCCACGGCTAAGGTTTGGTGAACGACAGCGTCGTAGGGCATTGAATTGCCGCAACTCATCCCCCAGGAGGTTTCCCAAAGAGGTACGGCGAACAGGGCTGGTGAGGTTGGGCAGCAGGAGATTGCGACGGGAGCGCGTAGCTGGAGAGAGGTGGAAAGAGTCGTCAGGGTCATCACTCTTGGTTTCCACAATAGAAGGAAGCCTCGATTCCTGCACAAAAAGAAAATGCAACAGAGTTAGCAAATGCAGTCTATACATATTAAAACAATAACGGAAAAAGCAATAACTGTTAGCTCTGCGAGGGAGTTTTTGTGACTGGGGTGCTTTGTCTGCTAGCAGGATAATTAATAAAATATATTTGCATAAAAATTTTGCCAGAGGCGAGGCTTTGGACTGACTTAGAACTCCATAACCCTGAGTCAATCTGCATCTGGATCTGGAGCCATGAATTTGTGGACAGCTTCTTAAGCACTGCAAGATGTATTTTATCTTTTCTTAATGAAAAGTTAAAACAGAAAAAAATACATCATAAATAGATTTTACAAAAAATTGGAGTAATGCTTCAAAATGTCACTATCTTAAAAGATTTATTTATAGTTTAAAGCTGGTGATGAGGAGCAAATATATTTTTTGATTTACAGTCGATGATACGCTATATGGACAAAAGTATTGGGCCACGTGCATATTACATCTGCAGGAGCATTTATAATATCTCATATTAAATCCATAGGTTTTAATATAGAGCTGCCCCCCTCCTTTGCAACCATAACAGCTTCCATTCTTCGGGGAAGGCTTTCTACAAAATTTTAGTCTGTGTCTGTGGGAATTTATGCCCATTCATCCTGAGGAGCATTTGTGAGGTCAGATAAGAGGGCCTGGCTCTTCTGGTCCGTTCTAGTTCATCTGAAAGGTATTCGATGGGGTTGCAGTCAGGGCTCCGTGATCAGTCAAGTTCTACCACACCAAACGCATCCAACCATGCCTTTATGGACCTTGCTTTGTGCACTGGGGCAGTCATGCCACAACAGTTTTTGTACTTTTGTTAATGCTAGATGAGGTTTGGAACTCTGCAGTTATTGAGTCAGCCAAGTGCTTCATGACCCTGCTCTGTAACTTCATGTGTAATGTCACAAATGTCTATATTCAGGTGTTTTTTTCATTCCCATTGCCACAGTCTGCCTTTATAGTGTATTTTAATACCCCCCCCAAAAAAAACCCAATAAAAATAAAGTATTACATTGAATTATTAAAGATCAGGTAAAGTGAGACACTAAACAATAATTTAATAGAGCAGTAAGCCTGGGTGAAAAGTACAGTGCACACTGGGCAAAGTAGCTCATAAGGTTTCCCATTAGAGGAGCTATTTCCCCAGTTAGTGAGCCAGTCTGAGGGACTCAACTGAATTCCACACAGATTTCAACTGTAGGGGAAGTCCTCGCACAAGTCACCTGAAAGTAGTTACCAGCATTACAGTAAGTTCTACAATAAAAGAGGTTGGTGAGACCTCAGGAATACAGATATTGCTAGGCATGACACTAAAGCATCTTTGACAACAATTGTGTCAAGATCCTGCCAGCTGTATAGTAGAAATCAATTCCGGCCTTTGCATATTTATTATAACTTACAAGTATGTTAAGGAAGCCATGTGTGAAAAAGAAACAACCTTAAACTTCGCTAGAAGGATACTGAATTTGCATTGAACTCACATGGGGAAGCCTGGGTGACCTTGAAAATCTTCTGAAGCCCTGCAGTCACAATAAGAAAAGGCATAAGAAAAAAAAGGCATAATACATTTATTTATTCATCTTTCTGTGTATCAAACCCTGAAAATTTCAGACTCAAATCCCTAGAAATGAATACATTTCACTGATTACTCTTAATTTGCAAAACTATCTAAAATTCAGAATTGTTATTCACTGTTTGATCCACTGGTGCCACTATTTAAATGAACTTAGCCAGTGATACAAACAATGCCATACAAACTCAATCACATGCTGTCTTTTTTCCACGCTCGATTGCACAGGGATTCCAGGGGAAGTTTGTCTTTCCCTGGTGCGTGGAGAAATATTTAGCAATCACCAGCTGGGTGACAAATAAAGCTGTGGTAGTGTGAATCCTTCCCTCATGTGTGAAAACGTGTTTCTGATAACATGGCTAATGTGACAGCACAAGCCACAGTCTGGTGTTCTAGCAGCATCATGCCAGTAATGCTATTTGATGCAGGAAACCTCTGAGGGTCTCCATTAAATGTAATCCTTCGCTGATGCACAATGCTGAGTTATAAAAATCACCACTTTTGAAAGGATATGAAAGCAAAATGTAACGCTGGTGGTGCTATGTGAGAGGCAGAGGGGAAACATGTGAATCTATTTAAGGCAGGGACAACTTCTCATCATAAGGAAAACTAACCCTGAAGCAACATGGAATGATAAACTAGCCAGCGAGAAATATTAGTTTCAAGTGACATTAAATGAGCATCAATATCAATTAATGGAGCATCAAAGCCACAGGTGTCCCACATACCAAAGTGGGTGTGCAGGGACAGGAGATTATGGGAGTTTTTCCTGTCAGTCACAAACATGCTATCTTGTGCAAAAAGGCATGTACATGTAGGCAACAAATGGTTAGAGTAGACTTCTAACATTTTTATATACTATGTTAGTGAAACGAATAGGTAGAGTTTTGCATAATGAGGTTTTTTTTTTTCAAATTGAGATATTTCATAGGATCTTTTACGTTTAGAGTCTAAACATCCAAAAAAACAGATGAATGAATCATGACTGAACAAATTAAGGGCTTTGTTTATCACAAGTTAAAAGGAAATTGAAGCAGTGCAGTCTGTAGAGTAAATTCATCCAGTCCACCACAGAGAGAGTTATCCAGATAACCCAAAGGGAGCTATGATCCACTGCTGTGAAAGATTGTACTTACAGAGACATTAATGTAGTCTGAGGGGAGGTCATCTGAGACAGCTGATGTCTTTGTCCTCCTCACACTCCAGGTTGGTTTATATCATCCAACATGTCAAGATTTCTGAGTTTATTGTTCATAACTAATATTATTTTAATGCACTGCCATTACTGCTTACCAGTGGGTGACTTTGCCAAATTTATTAAACTGTTGTTGTCAATTTGAGGCTCCAAAGGGAGCCGCATCCCCACAATTCCAACCAAACGGCTTGTTCTTCACATGACATGACAAACTACTTAATTCTCCCTGTGGCGACATGGTCATTATGGTCCAACAAATTTTGACACTCTGTTGGATCCCTGGTGGTGGATTGACCTTCCCACTCTGCCCAGGACAGCACAGTCACTCCTGATTTTTCAAAGCTCACCTCCCTTTATGAAATAAGCAATACTCCTGTGTATTAGACAGAACCACAACAAACTGTTAAACCTGACCTTAAACCTGACAAAAATGATATATGATTACTTGTGACTTGTAGTGACTTTGTTTTTAGTTGCCCCAGATAAAAGGCTCAGCTCCAATCAATTTCTGAGTAAAAAGTTCACATTCCAAACAAAAGGCTACTGAAAAGTTAAATTACAGAGTTGACAAAACCCTAATTTTCCGGCTGGCAATCTGTTTTTTTGTCATTTACATAAGATAAAGAAGTCCCTTTAGGATACCTTATATTATAATAAGCATTCCTACAATCTGTCTCTTTGGCAGTATTTCACTAGAACTAACTGATTAGTGTGTAGTTAATATACAATCCCCAATTAACTCCCAAGAGTATAAGGACCTCTTCTCCTACAGGAACTCCCATCTTAAAAGATTCACAGCAAGGACGTGGATGATGCCAATACAGCCTTGAATGTCTGCATGTGTGTGGGGCCTGGCAATCAGGTAGCGAATCATTTCTTCATCCTGTCAGGAGTGTGATGTTTCCCTGTCTTTGTGTTTGAGCATAAACCCTGAGCACATGGTGTGAGAGAAGTACGAGTGCAAGTACATGATCAGTCACACCCCAGAAAAGTCTGTCTGAATCAGAAATAATAACGTTACTAATGCTTGAAAATATACACAGCATCCATAGATTAAAGAAAAATTCTTTGGTCACATACAGTGAACTTTTCTCTCTGCTATGTATGCGCAGATTATGTAAGGTGCCATTTTTTTCAAAGAATCAGTCTGCTTTGAAGCTCCCAGTTATACAATTAAAGTTGTTTTCCCTAAGCCTGACTGACAAAAAGACATCTTTAATTAACACAACCAGCACAGATGCCTTGTCTATCATTTTCCAAACTAAACAAATCAAACTATGAAAAAAAGAAAAAATATTTAATTCAATGAGAAAGACCAGTATCAGCCAAGAGGAATGCTTGAACACAATGCTTGAGACTTTGGGTGAGACTGTGAAAGTCCTTGAGGAGCTTTGTTGATTATGTCAGTCATGCATGAAAGAAATCTTGGTATTACATTTGTTTTGATTGTATGGTTCAATAAAATCATCCAAAACAGCCTGTGGAATTTGTGTTTTTTTCTCAGGTTGTCAAAATCATTTAATGTTTGTGTTTGGCTTGTTAAAGAGATTATATAACAATGCCTGAAAATGTAGCATTGTGGACAAGCAACAGGTGCATTTGCTACATACACTATATGGATGAAAGTATTGGGCCACCTACACATCTACACCGACAGGAGCTTTTATGATATTCCATTCTAAGTCCATAGGAATTGATATAGAGTTGGTCCCCTCTTTGCAGCTATTACAGCTTTAACTCTTGTAGGGAGGCTTACTACAAGATTTTGGACTGTGTCTATGAGAATTTTTCCCTGAAGTGCATTTGTGGAGTCAGACACTGATGGTGAACAAGAGGGCCTGGCTCACAGTGTCCATTCTAGTTCATTCTGAAGGTGTTTGGTGGGACTGAGGTCAAGATTCTGTGCAGGTCAGTCAGGTTCTTCCACGCCAAACTCATCCAACCATGCCTTTATAGACCTTGCTTTGTGCACTGGGACATAGTCACGCTAAAACAGAAAAGGCCCAAACTGTTCCCACAAAATTGGAAGCATAGAATTGTCTAAAATGTCTTGATAAGCTGAAGCATTAAGATTTCTCTTCACTGGAACTAAGGGCCCAGGACAACCCCTGAAAAACAACACCATAGCATTATCTGTCCTGCACCAAACTTTACAGTTAGCACAGTGAAGTCAGGCAGGAAACATTCTCCTGGCATTCACCAAACCCAGACACAGCCATCAGACTGTTAGATGGAGAAGCGTGATTCGTCACTCCATGGAACACGTTTCCACTACTCCAGAGTCCTGTGGCGGTGTGCTTTACACTATCTAATGTTTGCCATTGTGCTTGGTAATATAAGGCTTGCATGCTGATGCTCGGCCATGGAAAACCATGCCATGAAGGCCTCAGCATAGTTTTTGCGCTGACGTTAATGCCAGAGTAGACTTGGAACTTAGTTTTCAGTCAAATGAGAGTTTGTTTATACACTATGCAACTCAGCACTCAGTGACCCTACTCTGTAACTTCACATGGGCTGTCATCTCATGGCCTAGTTGCTACCTTGATGCTTCCATTTTGTTTTAATACAACTTACAGTGGATTGTGGAATATTAAGGAAGAAATTTTACAAACTGACTGGCTTGTAACAGTGGCATTTTCTAAAATTCCAGCCTCAAATTCAGTGAGCTTCTTAAAACAGCCCATTCTTTTACAAATATTTGTAAAAGGAGACTGCATGGCTTAGTGCTTAATTTCAAACAGCTGTGGCACAGAATGAAACTCCTAATTTCAATAATTAAGAGGCGTGGCCCAATACTTTTGTCCACACACTGTAACTGTTACTGGTAATGGACTGTAACTGTTCATGTTTGGAGTTTGGGGTGGTAGTGTTTCAGGCCTGTACTCAAGTATACTGAAGTTAGGAAAGGAAGATGATACACTGAACACCAGCTTCCTGTGTGTATTAAGTACCTCGTCCTGGCTGCCTTCACGCAGGTTGTAGGTGAGGTTGTTGTGAATGTCGGAGGTAAACACGCTGCCATACTCGGGGTACAGTTCCAGCACCTCTCTCAGGCCACGCACACTGATGTACTGAAGATCACAGTAAGTAAGCGCCTTCACATCAGCATTGGTTTTGATTACCTGGTCTGTTCCAGGCAGGTCTGACCCAATCAAGTCTCCTTTCCCTGAAATACAAAATATAGTAATTTCCTTGTTATACTTGATAGTAAAAAAGAAAACCTTCAAATATGACACTAAAAATGTAATTTGACAACAATACAGACCTAATATAGCTAACACCATGCCATCTTTCAGCACCTCTAGAGAGCCAGAGCAGACAAAGTAGTTGGCATGCATTGCATCACCCTGACGGATGAGGTACTCCCCTGGGACACAGAATGAGGTTTTTATGTGAAGAGAAAGTGAGCGCAGGCAGCCACGGCTGGCCCCCTTAAAGACCGGCAGCTGGAGGATGTCCTTATTCAGATGCATGGCGATGTCGGCCCGCAACTCATCAGGAAAGTCATGCAGGAGCTGGGGATGTGTGACAGATGTAATGAAGTGTGACACTGATTAGTAATTAGGGAATGGACTGTGTTGCCACCAGTTACCTTCTTTTGAATTTCAATAGGATATCAATTGATGGAGGATGGACAGGCATGTGTTGTGAAAAAACAATTACAGCTTCAAAGGGCTGGGAATGAATTAAGAACAGATTTCTTTGTTCAAATGCCATCAAAACATTTCTGTGAAGTTCCTTGAAGACAGATAACAGCATGTAAGAAGGTATTACATGACAGCAACAATAAAAGGGACTCCTACCTCATTGGCATCTATACCATTGTTGACAGACCATGTGGTCTGGAAGTACTCCAGCATACGCTGTTTAAGCTGCTGGGGCAGACGGTGGACACGGATGAAGTCCTTCAGGTCTTTCATGCGCGTGTGGTAGAGAGAACGGCGTGAGTACATACGCTGAATGATGGCTGTCACATTACCAAAGACCAGCGCATGCATCAGTGCTGTAAGAGAGAAAGAAACAAAAGTGCTAATATAAATGCCGGCTATTTATAAATATATAACATATTACAATTCAAAATTTTTCTTTGAAGGAAGTTTTTGGCTGACTACAATACAAATGGGTTTTAATAATTTTAAATAGGTAGCATAGTGGGTCAGTGGTTTGCACTGTTCTCCTCTATGCCTCTATCCCTTCTCTTGTCGTTCCAGTTTCTTCTACCATCAGAAAACATGCTAAGTTCATGCTGCCCATCTGAGCCCAGGGTGCTCTCACAAAAGAGCTTCTTAATTTCAGAAGTTTTACTGCCTTGTTAAAGAAAGGTGAATAATAAATAAACTGCAAACAAAAGAAATATGTAAATATATTTTTTTGAGTGACTTTTGGAGCTCCACTCAAAAACCTTTCATGCTTTAAATAAAAATGATTTTATATTGATGACTGCCCAGCCATTTACACTGTTTATTAATGCACACTGACTGTTTATTTACTTTAGATCCACAAGTGGAAACAAGTTATGACTTTGTTTTCATCACTGATCTGACAAGCAGTAAACACTTGTTATTTTTCTTCTGGTGTATGGCACCAATAGTTGCCATCTCAGCTAAATAAAATGTTTCTGGGATATGAAGATGACAGCAAGCTGCGTCTTAAAGGCCAGCCAAACCATTCAACTCGATTCCTGTTGAATTTGTTGCATTGGCATGCCAAACTGAGGCACTGTTATGCCAGGATGCCAGAGGGAGAATATACCCCGGTGTCAGACGTACCGCCGATGAGCATGATGCAGATGGAGAAGATCTTCTCTGCATCAGTGTTGGCACAGACATTGCCAAAACCCACACTGGTCAGGCTGCTGAGGGTAAAGTAGAGGGCAGCGATGTAGGAGCTGTGCACTGTCGGGCCGCCTACTGTGCTGTTAATGTAAGGAGTCTCCAGACGTTTGCCCAGCTCATGGAGCCAGCCTTGAAAAAAGAGGTAGAGTGTAAGAGAACAATGTCCAGAAGTTATAGTTCCTATTATTTTCATATTTGTTCATCTTCATCAGCTAAGAGTTCGATTGCACTGAAAAGAGGGGACTGCAATGCATTCCATTGTCTAAGAGAAAAACAAAGGCGTATGTTTGAGCCTGTATGTGTATTAGAAAGGAAATATCAGCAGTGTCAGGAGGAAGGTATATTGGTTTGGGACAGGCCAGAATTAGACTGGCTCCTCTAGGGATAAATAATGCTAAGTCTTAATTAGCAGATGTGATCCCACCCCCCCTTTCAGGCAAAAAATACATATGTTACTACACACAATCATTCACACAGTCATCAGTGTGCTGCTTACTGCCAGTCATTTTTTTTGGAAAAGTTTTGATCTAGTTTCAGGCAGAGCTACACATCCAGTAAGTAAGCAATCACTATTTATAGCAGGGAAGGAACAAAATGAATACCTAGGCAGTTTTTGCAGGAAACAGCTGACTTACATCAACATGAAGTCTGACAATCCGTGCTTATGTGTGAAATGTGCATTTGATAAGTAGTTGATAAAATATTTGATGGGTAAATTATGAAAATCAGTTGGTAATGTATTTATCCTTTACAGATTTTTTTATTGTCTCATCTTTGCTAGAAGAATCACCAGACCTCACCAGACTGCACTCAGCAAGTCCTCAGCCAGGCTCACCTATATCCCAAGTCTCATTGGTCTCAATTTCTTTGCGTCCAATCATGTACCAGATGCAGGCCATCCAGTGAGCCAGCAGGGCAAACACAGACATTAGCAATGTCAGCACCATAGCACTGTACTGAGAGTAGCGGTCAAGCTTCTGAAGCAGACGCAGGAGGCGCAGGAGGCGTACCGTCTTAAGCAGGTGGACCAAAGAGGTCTGAAGCAGAGAAGCAAATATGGGAGGTGGGGTTGGCAGAGAAAAGGAGAGAAAGGAAAGAAAGTCTTATTTTACTCAATCACAGGCAAATTTAGTATTTAGGGCTTAATTGTCACACAGATAGGCATGCTGTATGAACAGGGCAGCATATTTCAGGTTAAACTGGCAAAGTTTAAGTAATCAGTTTGCTTAGCCACAGAAGGAAGTGGAAAAA
>VUQH01041732.1:5646-16382 GCA_015106775.1 Etroplus canarensis | reverse complement strand
TTTAATGGAATGGTTTTTTTTTTTTTTTTTTTTTTGGAGGGACAATGTTCGGGACAAGTAAAGTTCCATTTAATTTTGGAAATCATCCAGTTCATTATCTGGATCCAGGAATATTTTAATTTTAATAATTATTTTTACCATTGCGGGACAGGGGCAGAATAAAGAAATTTGATTCCAGCTCTATAAATAATTACTGTTTTGTTTGCAGAAAAATGACAGTACATTTCTGTATGGTCTGTCATACTGAAGTTTGCTCAGAACCTGAGTAGCAAACCAGATCTCATTAGTTAGAATGTTGAAATATATAGGGTTCATAAGAAATGTGGAACTGTGAGTTAGCAAATAATGCTACAGACAACTGACATCAAATTGTAGCTGAAACTCTGCTCGTTCAAAAAAGTATCAATGCATTTAGCAACTCTTCATTAGTTATGGCATTACATCCAGAAGAAAATCACCATTACTGATATGTTTTTGTTGAATAACTTTTAACAAGGATATCACTGTAATAACAAGTGCTAGAAGCATGTTTTCATTGTCAAAGAATCACATCATGGGAGTAATATTATTATGACACTTTTTTCAGGTGTAATGGTATCTTGGGGGGACTCAGTGGCCTTGGAGGACATTTGTGCTCTCCAGGTCTTCCAGTTTTACTTAAATTAGAGCTTTGATACACAATTCATGTCTCATAACATTTGGTGGTTTAGATGCCAGTGTGGTTGGTATAGTTCCTGAGAAAAAAAACAAAAAAACCCCCAACTTTTAGTTTCATAACAATTTTATATACCTTTTAAGAAAAACATGTTCTACTTCTGCTAAAAATACATTGTACTGTATCCCACATACTAAGTGAACCCTTCGAGACATAAAGCACAACACTTCTAATCTTTTAAATCAGTTTCATCATCTGCAACCATGTTAAGGTCAATTATGGTAATCCCACAAACCTTGGTTTATGGGATTAATAATAACAATATTGTTTGAGCTCTGTGGAAAAAATATTTTTTTTATTTATCAACGTGTAAGCATTTTCTTTATACCAGGAAGCACAGAATGAGGAAATGAATGTTTTAAAATGCAAAGCAAAAGAGCTGTAATGTTTTTAGTCCCAAACTGGTACTGAAACCACCAAGTGATTAATATTCAAGCAAAGGAGCACAGGGAATTTTTTTTCCTGCTACAGGTACGTACTTGTTTTATGATTTGTTATGCATTTTACCACTACACATATCACTATTTACTGGCTTGAACAGGGTTTTGCCTTAGAATACTAAATTGATAAAAGAATGATAACCTTCAAATATTATAGCATCACTAAGAAATATATGATCAATAGATATTCTATTGAAATGGCTTAAATATGAAGTAAAATTGCCATGTAGTTCACCCTGATTGCATTAAGTAGAAGCAATAAATGAATACCAGGGGAGGTCAAAATAAAACTGCCATATTACTTAAATAATATTTAGCAAACTGCTGATAACAATCTATCACCATGACTGGGCCAAAACATGGACCAAATCATGGATTTCTATACATATATAATTGGTTCCCTACGTTTTGGGACAAAGGCACATTGTAGTTTTTCCTCTGCACACCACCATAGTGGGTTTTAAACCAAAAAGTCTAAATGTGAGTAAAGTTCAGCTTTAATTCTAAGGGTTTGACAAACGAATTATATTAATTATTCTGGGAATTATGGCCCTTTTTATACACAGTCCCCTACTTTCATAGGCTCAAAAGTAATGGGGCAGTTGACTGAAAAACAGTTTCATGGCCAGGTCAAGCCTGTTCTCTTTTATTCCATGACAAACTAAGCGGATAAAAGATCTGGAGTTGATTCCACTTGTTGAACTTGCATTTGGTAGATATTCACTGAAACTCTCAATATGAGGTCCAAAGAGATGTTGACGCAAGTGAAGGAAGTCATCTTTATGCAGAAAAACCAAAGTAAATCTCTAAGAGGGATAGGAAAAACAAACGATCAAAACAGCGATCTCGAACATTCTTAAAAAGAAAGAATCTATTGACCAGCTCAGCAACACCAAAAGGCCTGGAAGATCACTAAAGACAACTAAAGAGGATGATCACAGAATTCTTTTCTTCTTTGAGAAAAAGCCTTTCAAGAACACTTTTTTGGAGGTAGATGTAGCAGTGTCACTGTTATTCAGCTGAATGCTGCAACGTTGGTCAGATGGTGCTCCCCAGTGCAAATGGATAGCCTGAACCAACCCTTGTTGATACTATTTCTCTCCTGCCAGCTTCTGCTGACAATGTATGTGGTCAGCTGGCCCTCACAGAACTTCAGTTATTCCTGATGGTCCCTGATGGCCATCCCATTCTCTGGGCTCAGGCTGGATCTCCAAACTTCAGCCTCTTGAATTGGACAATGCCAGGCTCCTGCTTAGCCACTAGAGGGGCGGCTGAGGGAGATGGAAAACCCTCCACAGCTGGAGGCAAGGGAAACGTCTCAGCGGTGGCTGAAGGCGAGGGAATCGCCTTAGTGAAGGGCACTTCTTGCTCTAGGCATTGTCTGAGCTGCTCCTGCAGCACAAGCTGAGAAGAGGCTGGTTGCTCGAGCTGCTTCTGCAGTATGAGCTTCAGGGACCACTCCGGCCAAGGCGGTGGCTGCTCCAGTGCGCACAGCCCCTCGGATGCAGGCAGCTCCTGTGCACACAGCTCCTTGGACGCAGGCAGCTCTGGTGTGCATGGCTCCAGTGCATGCAGCTTGTGGCTGCGCAGTCTGGTGCATGGTCTCTTCTTGACGGCCGACCTGGGAGCTGGGTCGGTCTGCTCCTGTGACACCAACTTGAGGCGGGGTGGCTGCCCAGGCATGCGCTGCTCCACCAGTGCTGGCAGCTCCAATGTGCCCTGCTCCTCCTGCACTGACAGCTCAGATGATTGCTGCTCCTCAAGCACCGGCTGCTCGGACGTGTTCTGCTCTGTTAACCCCCATTGCCACCGACTGATGGCCTCAGAGCTAGTACCAGGAAGGAACCGGGAACTCTCCTACTCGGAGGCAGGATAGACAGAGAAGAGGCGGCAGCTTGTTCCAGCAAACCCTCCGTTGTGCAGGGAGGCAACGACGTGGCAGGGAGGCCGGAGGGCGCAGAGAAGGAAGAGTCCACCAGGGGCGAAGGCGAGCAGCTGGGAAAGTGCGGAAGGGGGAGGTGCGTAATTGTTAACACCAAGATCCCACCCATGCATCTCCACAAGCACATGTATTTTTGCCTCAAAGGCGTCATGCGTGTGAACATCCTGTGTATTGGGTCCAACAGGTGCTCAAGTGCTTGAATATGACCCCTCAGCTCAGCGAGACTTTGCTGCAGTTCCTCTGGGGAAACGTTGCAGTCCGCGGGGTCCATTGTTGGTCGCGATGCACTGTCATGGCTCGCCATGGTGAGTAGGGAGATGGACCCACAATGCAGGACTCAGAGTCAGGCAGGTTGAACTCAAAGGGCTTTATTAGCCAACTCTCATAGTAACAGTTCACAGAAACTTCAAGGTCAGACACTGAAAGCCACATTCACGGGCCAGTGCAGTCATCTGACCAGGACATAGACTGGGATATAAACAAGTGATTTAACCAGCGTCGCAGCAAGGGGTGAAAGGAAAGACAGGACTTAAATAACCAGCAACTAAATGATCAACAGGGAACAGGTGGGAGGGAAACACAGCTGAGGATGATCATGGCTGGAAGTAAGACAGAACACAATGCAGTTGGACCAGGCAGTTTTCAAAATAAAAATGGAACCAAGGGAGACCGGGCAAGAAGGGAACAGAAAAGGGGAAAGACACAGTGTCACAATCTTCCCGAACAGCATCCCACAAACAACAAAAACGCACACCCTGACAAATAGGCCATGTAACACATTCTGTTTGTACTATTAAACCTTGGCTCACCTGCTGTTTTTTCTCTGGCATTAACATTGCCTGTTAATTCCTGGAAAAATCATCATATTAGTTCAGTACCGTTTGAGAACATAGAACAATAACTGTAAGTAAAATACAGTTATTCAATATACTTTCAGTTATGTTAAACAATATAGCCAAATCACATCCTGGCAGCAAGATGACACTGAGAAGATCTCAATTCTAAAAAAATGTTTGATCAACATTAACATACTGATGAAAAATGACAGTGTGATGACAATAACACTGGAATAACATTGATCCACATTTGTCCTGGTTAATTATCTATTTGTAGTTGAGCAGGTGACAACAGTGAGGTTGAAAAGTCACTGAGTTATAGCTGAACACAAACTAAAAGCTATTATCATTTGGACTATTCCAGCCTATTCCTCTCAGAACGGTACATGCCATCTGCCCAACATTATAATGAAAACTCACTGATCTATATTTGACTGGGAAATTATAGTGAAACCTCACTAATTTATGATTGACCATGAAATAATCCTGTGGTACATAACAATGCTGCACCCCACAAATCTTTCACTATCAGTTAAGCATAAACTTATTTTCCAAGATTTGGACTGTGTGAAATGTAATTTAAGCAATCAAATTGTATGTACATGATTTAACACTATATGCAGTAATACAGAGATCTGTCACTGACACAATGGTCATTATTAGTCACTTCAAAGGCCATTAAAAAGTCAATATAACTGATAAAGAGCAGCATGAAGTTAGCCAGGATGAGTTCAGGGGAAGAGAGGGAGAGATATGTATTAAGTACAAAACCCTAAATCTGAGCAAAGTATTTCTTTCATGCTTTTTCTTATGCTTTTATCACTTTTTTGATTTTCTGTCTGACTAAGAAAATGATCCATGAGGCAGTTTGATAATTCTCTTCTCCCCCCACAGTTCACAGAGCAGGGGGCAGCAGAACATCATACAATGTGGGAGTGAATTCACTGAGAATTATTTTAAACTAACCTCGATTTAAAAAGTAAATTAACTTGTTTTATTAACTGATGTGAATGTTTATTTGTTATTTATCTATTGGATAGAAAGGTTGAACATTTATTCTGGCTTTAAAAAAGCAAAATATTTTGAAGTATAATTAGTAATGTGCTGTGTTTAATATTGGTTGAAATACCCTTAAAGTCCTGTTGATCTTTAATAGTGATGTCACTGCTGTTTTGATATTAACAGAGGGTACAAAAGTGATTAAGAATCAACATCTGAAAATGATTCAATGTTGATTTAGTTGAATAAAAGTTGAATTGAAGCCCTGATGATCTTCAGTTTTAGTTTCAACGATCATATATGCAAAAGTAATTAAAGATCGATGTCTAAGTTCAGTGTTGCTTCTATAAAATTTTGTGGAAAGTTGAAACACCATTGAGGATCAGTTGGTATTTAGTCATGATTTTAGGATATTTTCAGTATTAACCAAGGTTGCAAAACTGATCAGGAATCAACAATAGAGCCAAATGTTGCTTCAATTATATTTACATTTATTTTAAAATCAGGTTCAAAATAAACAATTTTTAAAGTTTGAGCATCTTATTGGATCACTTAACAACCTCTGATTAAAAAAAATTCTTTTTCTTACCCCTGAGACATTTAGAGACCTTCTGTTTAATTGATTCTCCAGATTGTAGGACATTACCAGAAGAGTAAGTAAATTTTGTACCAGTCTTGGTAATGCCATCCTGATAAGAGAGAAAATACCGTCAAAAAAAGCATTTCTTTATGCAGTAATTAATAAGCAGATAGGTCTATAAATTTTGGGACAGTGACACATTCTTTAATAATTTTGCATCTGCACACCACCTCAGTGGATTTTAAATAAAACATTCAAATTGTGATTAAATGCGGAGTTTTCACTTTAGTTGAAGTAGTTTAAGAAAATAATTGCATTAACCATTTAGGAATTACAACAATTTTTGTACAACCTCTCTGTTAACCCCCATTGCTACAAGACTGTTTAAAGAAGGCTTACCATTAATTAAAGCTTTGATTTTAAATATGATAAATCTATCTCTATTAATAGGCTACACAGCACAGGGTTTCAAGTTGGCTACAAATAAACCATTACTTAAAAAGCCTTTATTTGAATCAGCTGTCTTAGATGGTGGCTAAAGTAGCTAAAGGTGGCAGGTCTTTGTGCAATAGTTAAAATCTGTGGTGTAGAGAGTGAAGAGAAAGGGAGAGAGAACAGTCCCCTCTGGAGCTCCAGTGTTGCTGAACACATCGCCTGACACACAGTTCTGCAGACGAACATACTGTGGTCTGCCAGTCAGGTGATTGATGAGCCAGGCCACAATGGAGGCATCCACATCATTGTCAATTTCTCTGACTATCTTTTTTTTTTTTAACAGTTTTTAGTGTCACAAGCTACCTCTTAATTAGGGGAACATAACAAGGAGAGAGGAGAATTAAGTTTTGGTTGGATCCAGCGGGGGGAGGGCAGAGGGGCTGTTTGCATCCTTAACATTTGCAAACAGCAGATCTATTGTCCTCTCACCTCTGGTGGGACAGCTCACATACTGGGTGAAGGTGGTTAGTGTCACATGATGCATGTCCCCCGAGATAACAATGAGTGCACTCGGATGAGCAGTCTGTAAGCGGTAGCATATTAAGCTGCACTCACTGTATTCCCTCTGACTTTGAACCAGTGATATTGCTCCTCTATTTTATTTCCCAGTGATCAATTATTTCCCATGACAACAGCTAGCAAGCACGGTTTAAACCTCTCGTTCTCCATTGCTCTCCGCTGTCTGGCATTGTCCCGTTTCCTTCTACACCTGAGACCCCCTCTCCCTGATTGTTTTTCCTGCAAATATCAGCAGGAGTATCCCATGGTTTTGCCACAAAAGTGTTCAGAACAAATTCCATTAATTGGTCCCTTGTGTATACTATTAGGGGTTTTATGATCCCCTGTGGTCCAGTGTCCTAAAGAAAAGCAGGTGCAGCGTCGTCACTGGGCTCCATTATTTCCTTTAGTCTACTGTCAAAAACAAAGTAATCAGCTGGCGAAGAAGATGCTGAACATGTTTTCAAAAAGCATTAAGAGGGAAGCAATGTAAGATTAATTAATTATTAAGGAAGGAAGGAGAAAAGTACTTGAATCGATTGGCGAGACAGAGAGACCAAGCTGGAAAGGATGTGCCATATGATGTCATATGAAGAAATGTTGAGAAAACTCATCATGCCCTCTCTGGTTTACAGACGAATCAGGGGAGATATGATAGAGGTTTTTAAAATATTAAGTGAGGAAAGTGGATATGATGCAAAAGTAGCACATGGACTCCTGAAGCAAAGCACAAACACGTCCATTAGAGGTCATTTACTAAAGTTGAACCATAAAAGAGCCAGACAGGACATACGGAAATATAGCTTTACACATAGAGTAGTGGAATAGTCTGCCTGAGGAAGTGGTAGTATCGGCAAACATCGACACATTCAAGAGAAGACTTGACAAGTATTGGAAAGAGCAACCAATGAAGACTGACTACAGAGCAGAATTTGTGATCTGCAACAGATATGACTACGAAGGGGCAGATGTGGATACGCAATCTGCCAACTGTTTGGATGTGGGATGTCACCTCGTGTGAGAAGAGCAACAAAACAGAAGAAGAGCTGCACAAAGAGGCCACATCAATGAGGCCTAAGTGCAGCATTCAACTTATGAACTTATGAACTATGTACAGGAGATTAGGATGACTAAGGATAGAGATGGAAATGTACTAACAAGTAAAGCAAGTGTGTTACGAAGATGAAACAAGTACTTTGAGGAGCTGATGAATGAGAAAAATGAGAGAGAGAGGAGGTCAGAGGGAGAGAAAATGGAGAATCAGGAAGTGAAGAGTATTAGTAAGGAGGAAGTGAGGCCAGCTATGAAGAGGATGAAGAGTGGAAAGGCAGTTGGTCCAGATGACATTTCTGTGGAGGTATGGAGATGTCTAGGAGAAAGGGCAGTGGACTTTTTAACCAGATTGTTTAATACAATCTTGGCGAATGAGAGAATGCCTGAAGAATGCAGAAGAAGTGCACTGGTACCGATCTTCAAGAATAAGGGTGATGGCTCAGAGCGTTTCTTTGGTTTGGCAGCTGTAGTGGTTTGGCGCTAAATGAAGCATATAAGGTGCATCATTATTCTTCAACAATGTTGGGTTGTGAGGACACAGAGATTTGGATAGTGTTGGGGAGTTTGGTAATTTTTGGCAGATTTGATGATTGAGATCAAGAGGTATTATGATTTGAGTGCTGCTGGAACTTCAGTTGTTTTATTCAGTCATGCTTTGCCTTTCTTTCTGTCTTAGAGTTATTTGAGAAAGCAACATTTGGCAAGACCAGAGGACCCCCTCAAATACTGGGCAGCATGTAAAACATTATATTACATATGAAATATTTTCTAAAGCTGGGGAGCTGGCAAGCCAGAAGATGCGCTGATTGAAGCCTGACACAGTAGAGAAAATACTATTTAAAGAAAAAAACTTTTATCACCTTGATTCTGTGAATAAACATTCCTGATTAACCCCACAAGTCCCCAAATGACTGATAAACCATTATCTTTAAAGTTTTTCTGTAACAATACTTAAACAAGATGTTTCTGTGTTCATCCAAACACCATAATCAGCCACAAAGCTGCTATATGCATAGATTTTTCATCCAGTTTTAAATAAAGCTTTATAATTGAAATTGAAACAACATTTTACCTTCATATTCTACCATTTAGTTATTTTTTAGTTAAATGTGCAGTGTTTTTAGAGTGCCGTGAATGTGTCTGCATATTAAGGTTTTTTAAACAAATGTCTTACTCCTGTGAAACAAGAATTTAGATATTGTACACTGATACACTGAGTGTCTTCTAACAACAAAATTCATTTGAATGTGTAATGATGATGTAATCATTAATTAATATAACATCACCACATTAAAATGACCACTCTCTGAACTTTGATTGCTGACATGAGATTGAAACAGTGTCAGTGCTTCAGTTGTGCTCTTGAGAGGTTGCTATGGCTCTACTTGGCCACCAGATGTCACTGTTCTTAAACTAGAGCTTCAAAGCTTTGATTCTTTTTCGGCACAATTACTGTATAAAGAAAGCCTCAAAGCTTTATGAGGTTTCACCTGCCTGTCACTAATAGAAGCCATCCAAGTTAAAAGCCCAAAGTAGCTCAGTTGACTCCTTTTGATGTGAAGAAACAATTGCCCTCCTCTGAGCTCCTACCCAGTAAATGAACTCTATCACTGTGGGTTAGCCCAGACACCTTTCAGAGGGAGCTCATTTCCACTGCTTGTATTTGCTGTATTTGTGGCATGTTTAAGGATTGAAACAAGGTTTCACTACTAAGCGAATTGGCACAAATGTGGTATTCATTCTAACAGTTTGACCTAGACAACAAGCCCCCCCCTTATTTAATTTTTAACAGGTGTTTGCATTTTCTGAGACTTTTAGATTAGCAGGGTGTGTGAGGCTGAAACTTTGACACAAGGGTAGATAGTTTTTGAAATACTTTAATTGTAATTTTACATTACATATATATGTTAAACAGGTTCTGAACATAATAAGTGTTGATGCATGCATGAAGGATGGATTTAAGACATGTTAAAAACTACATGAAAATACACCAGATATATTAAATGCATAAAACAAACATACATAGCACATTTGGTCCATCCTTGCGTAGCCAGTAAAAGGTGACTATAATATGAATGTGTTGGTCAGCACGTCAATGATTTGGCCAGTTGAAAAAAACAAAGAGCAAAAAACCCCCAAAAACATATGGGTAAAATATAACACAATAAATCTTAAAAATTAGAATTTAGCTCTAGCTGAAGTGCATCCCTGGCCTGACTAATGTTGCATTGGTGCAACACAGGGCTACTGCAGTTGTTTATGGGGGTTTGTCCAGGATTGTGGGCCATAATAAGTAAAACCATAGGCTGAAGCAGCAAAAGGGTGAGATCGGGGAAGGTAAGAGTAAAAGCGGATTTCATTTTCACACACACACACAGTTTACATCTAAACTGTCCATTCATTTTCAGTTTACGTTTCTAATCTAAGATTATCCATAACTCAGATTTACCTCATGCTCTTTAATAATCACAGTTAATTTAAAAAATAGATGCCTTTTAGTAACTAAAGCTACTACTTAAGTCTGGAAAAATTGTGGCTTGAAAAAAGTCAGATGAGAAGCAACATGGCAATTCCAATCCAAAGATGTTTTAAAAAACCAGCTAACCCATACTTCTTTGGAAAAGAAAACAACGTAGAAAAGTAAAAGAATCACAAAAATTATAAATATCCACCATAGAAATTACATGCATACAGATTTCTTTTGCAAATTACTTTTAGAACTTTTAGTATGTCCCTCCAAATAAGGCATTTGAAATCGTCTAGCTCTTCCTGTTCACAGCCCATCCTGTTGTTAGAACACTCCTTTCCTGCCCACTAAAATTTGTTTCGACATTGTCAACTTGTTTCCAGATCTCAGAGGCCTTGGTTAGTATAATATTATCATAGCTGGTAATGATGGCCAAAATAATACAATGAGATCCAAGTTGAAATAAATTTGGCCTGACTGTTAACTTTTGGCAGCCCTTTTAACAAGTGAGACACAGAGCCTGCCTTCCAAAAATGCCTTTGTTCTCAAGGACAGATTTACAGTTTAGACAGAGAAACACAAGACACACACACACGCGCGCACACACACACACACGCACACACACACACACACACACACACACACACACAGAAACTGGTGCTTTACCTCCCCTAGGAGTTATTCTTAACTCGCTGACTGAGGCACGCTCTG
>VUQH01041730.1:0-12633 GCA_015106775.1 Etroplus canarensis | reverse complement strand
CTGACCTTCTCTATACTTCTCCATCAACGCTCTCAAAGCAAACATTGCATCTGTTGTACTCTTTCTTGGCATGAAGCCATACTGCTGCTTGCTGATGGTCACCTCTCTTCTTAGCTTAGCTTCAACAACTCTTTCCCATATCTTCATGGTATGGCTCATCAACGTGATCCCTCTGTAGTTACTACAGCTCTACATATCACCCTTTTTCTTGAAGATTGGTACCAGTGCACTTCTTCTCCATTTCTCAGGCATTCTCTCATTCTCCAAGATTATATTAAACAATCTGGTTAAAAAGTCCACTGCCCTCTCTCCTAGACATCTCCATACCTCCACAGGTATGTCATCTGGACCAACGGCCTTTCCACTCTTCATCCTCTTCATAGCTGCCCTCACTTCCTCCTTACTAATACTCTGCACTTCCTGATTCACTATCTTCTCAGAATGCTCCTTCCATCTTCTCAACACATTCTCTTCACTCATGAAAAAATTTCCATCTCTGTCCTTGATCACCCTAATCTGCTGCACATCTTTCTAGCTCGGCCTCTCTGTACAGCCTTTCTATACAAGTCCTTCTCTCCTTTCTTGGTATCCAGCCTCTCATCCAACTCTCTGTAAGCTTTTTCCTTTGCCTCTGCCGCTTCCCTCTTTGCTGTGTGCCTAGATTCACAGTACTCCTCTCCTCTTTCTTCAGCTCCCTGACTCACACTGTATCTTTGCCAACCTCTTCCTTTGAATACTTTCCTGTACTTCCTTGTTTCAACACCAGGAGGATACACCAAATACCTTCTTGGTCATTTCCTTTACCACCTCAGCTGCACTTTGCCAGTCATCTGGTAACTTTTCACCACCAACCAAAGCCTGTATAAATTCCTCCTTGAATTCTGTACAACATTTGTCCTTCTTCAACTTCTTTAGCGAGTCATCCTAGAGACCACTATCCAATGCTGCCTAGCTACATTCTCCCTGACACCACCTTGAAGTGTCCACCTTCTTCCACTCTTATAGGTCATTCTATTTAAATGCCATGTTAATACAGTTTAAGGATACAATAAGCTGAAAAAATTGCTACATTTTTCCACAGCTTTACTGAGATGATGAGAAGCAATGTCTGTCACCATCCAGCAAAATTGTCATAAACTTTAACTGTGCACATGCATCAGTAACACAACAAAGAACTGGAGCACACACACTGATCCATGGGACTGAGGCAACTACAACCCAACAAGGAACTAAAGGGAGGACAGGACAATATATACACAGTTCTCACAGACATGTCACAACATACGAGTGGCTGCCATTGCTATAGGCAAGCTGCAGGCAGCTGCGCATTCAGGACACTTGAGGAAACGTCGCCAGCCCAACCATTAACAAACTGATTGTACACCTCCAGTGAATTACCAACACAAGATAATGGTATACGTCTTAGACCCCCATTCCACTGGTGCCGATCATGCTGTTTTGACTGGCTATTATCGGCAATACCGGGACTATGCCGGGAATGCAACAAGAATTGAGCGTAATAAACAGAAGTCAGCAGCTGGTCTTTCAGCAGCTGGTAATATGAACGCCATGGCACCGCGCTGGGGTCACAACATGAATGCCGGCCTTTTGATGGGAATATAATTGCAATAGATCATCAGGAACCCAATTTTCAGCCGTTTTCACGCCTTTTTGATCAGGAAAGCTAAATCAGTATGGATCGCCATAATCAGG
Organism: Etroplus canarensis; assembly: GCA_015106775.1. Classification (NCBI taxonomy): domain Eukaryota; kingdom Metazoa; phylum Chordata; class Actinopteri; order Cichliformes; family Cichlidae; genus Etroplus; species Etroplus canarensis. The sequence goes on along the minus strand of VUQH01041730.1, from coordinate 10,920 downwards.
GCTATTACGTCTCCAGTGGAATGGAGGTCGTGGCAATGCTGAAACTTCATGGTCCAGCTTTCCCTTGCTAACGAGTATGGATCCACACCTAGTGCGTCAATTTTCTCATCGTATCTCTTTCTATCCTCCATACTTAATGATTCTGCATAATCTTTCTCCTTTTGCCTTTCCATGATTTTGATCACAAGTCGAATCCGACATCAAAATAGTTTAACATTCGCAGGGGAGATAAACAGCAGTGTGTGTAAACAAGTATAGCTTGCCAACAAAGATGGCATCGCTAAGGAGGTCACATGACCAAAAAGCATGTCTGTGGGAACTATGTATACATTAAGACTAATGACAAATGAGCAACAGGAGGGAGAGGAGCACAGGTGACAACAATCAAGGGCAGGATGCAAAACTAGAAATAAAGTACAGGGAAAAACAGGTTACCGAAGTAAAACTGAAAAGACATAACGGAGAATGCAGACAAGACTGAACTTGACAGAAGACAAATCACACAGCAGGACAATGCTGGGGGAATAATCAAAGACACAAATGAAGGCAAGAACTAGGAAAAGGGAACTGAGACTAGAATATTAACAGAGTAAAAGAAACAGTACTGAGAACTAAGAAGTTCTGAAACCATAAACAAGAACATACAAAACTAGTATACAAACACCCAGAATAAAGACCATTATAATGAAACTACACAAAGAGAAGAACTACAGGGACTCAGACTCAATAATATAAGGAAACACAAGGGGAGCTAAAATAAGAGACAAAACCAAAACTGCACAAAACAAGAACCTAAGTGCCAAAAGAACAAGGAGACTGAGCAGCGAGGAACGTGAGGAAGACAAAAAAGGGAACTAATAAACTAATCATGGGCTGGAGCTGGAACAGAGGCTTAAACATAAACAGAGGATGCAATAGACAGAGCATGAAAAAGAAACTCACCAACAATGATCAGAACTGTGAAACAAAACCTGAGCACACAACAGTAAACATGTAGGAAGCTAGAACAGTAAAACCAAGACTACAGAAAACAAGAACCTATGTACATGAAAAGAGAAGAGGAAAACCAAACATTTGTAGAATTAAAAAAAAACAACTTAGTATCACAAATACTGTACAAAAAACCATAGACCATAACAATTAGTCCCTGGTAGGCACTTAGGATAATTTGATACTAAGTTATGTCAGGGCCTCTTTAGCTCCTGTTACTTGGCATAAACTAATTTTAAAGGTGACCAAAACATTATATGACTGTGACTATGTATCCATCTGTATGTGTTTGTGAAAGAGACAGACAGAACACAAGACAGAACTAGTCCTGTTATGCTCCTTTGAACAATTGGGAGCTTTTATTTTTACAGTCTCGTTTACTTCGAATCATCCGCCTAACTAAAATGTGCCAGAGTACCCTGCAGAGCACGAACCCAAAAATTCTTGGTAATTTGATGTATGAATCATGTATTTCAATGGAAACTTGTAATAGGGGAAACAAACGTATATTTACCCTTTCCCAAATATTTTAGGGGGTCAAAATTTAGAGTGCATGACATCGTACATTTTTTTAACTCGTCAGGACAGTTTTCCAGTGTTGTCTGAGGAAATTGTAGTTTTGCACCAGAAAATCCTAACCTTAATTTCAACTTCTAACTTTAATGACTCATGGGGTTTGAGTTTTTCATTTTAACTGCTTCTACTCTGTGCAGATTTGGGACACAGTGGAGAAGCATGACACAGGCTGCACACCAGGTGGAGGAGAGAACAGCATGAAAGTGTTCTATGATGCTGGACTTTTGTTTCAAACCAACACTGCTTCTGGAACACCAGAGAGAACAGGTTACTTCACTCTTCACTCTCACTTTCTCAGAATAATGTTAGGGTCACTAATTGTCAACCACACAATTGAATGTGCCTTCTCTTCTATCAAAAAAGAAAACCAATGATGTTCTTTTTTTAAGTCTTAAAAGGGGCTATAGAAGTATGCCACTGTATTTGTAGAAATGCTTTTTCTCCAATTTTCTTTTTTTTTCAGCCTCAAAGTCAGAATTCTATCTTACACTCTTCACCTCCAGAACATTCTTCACATACTCTGCCTTCAAGATTAACCCTGCTTCATTTCTCTTTCTATCTATACCAGTAGGACAGTTTGAATCCACCTTCGATGTTCCTGGCCTTGCTTCCCCTCAACCTGGTCTCTTGCACACACAGTATATCCACCTTTCTCTCTCCTGATGTAGATTTTTCTGGTCAAGCTGTGGACCCAGTCAAGGGCCAGTTGAAAACTAAGTCTGAGCGTCCACACCGTGCTCGCTGTTCCTCTAAGTATTCAACTCTTAAGAAAATAGCAAGGGCTAATCAAAAACTCGGGAGTCCAGGGAAGTTGAGCTTTATTCTTCAACACAAAGTCTAAAGCCCGAGCTGTCCTGCAAGAACAGACTGAAAATGCACTGACCAACATCGTCTTATATACTGTCAATTATAGGCGTGTTGCATACCAGGGACATGTCTGATTATACCCAGACATGCCCCTTTCTTCTCCTTTCATGTGTTCTTTTGGGACAAATCTACTCATGTCCAGTTTTGGCTCTCTTCATCTATATATTAATAGAACTTGCTTTTACTGGAGTCCTTTAAAGGAGTCCCTTCTGGCTTTATGTTAAACAAGACTTACTAAGGGCAAACAAAGTTTGTTTTTAATGGAGTCTGATTCCATCAGCGAGGTTTTTTTAAAAAGAGGTAATTTATCCATCTTGCTCTGCAGAACAGCTATGGCCTACTCTGAATATGGTATGGCATGGTGAACAGGGGGAGAGTACACTCCGCAGACCATACAAGGGAGAGTATACTCTGCAGACCATTCACATGCATTCTACACAGAAGGCAGAGAGGTCTGCATGCTGAGGCGAGACAGGGCAGAGCAGAACAGGAAATATCAGCGGCAGACAGGTGTAGCATGAGATCAGCCAGAGCTCGGAGAAGGTAAAGAAGCGATGAGGGAAAGGCTGCCGCGTACTCAGGAACGAGGAAGGGCAGCAGTGACAGGAATTACTCTCAACGATCTGGCGATGAACAGTGCTCGCCGCCAGCTTAAGAATAGCCCTCTAGTTCGCGGGGTGGATGAGCGACAGGTGCAGCGGACAGGACTCCCAGGTGAGCCCGCAAGTAATTAGGTCAGGGCCGCCACACCTCCTGGAGAACAATAGGGAGAGAGAGAAAGAGGGAGGAGAAAGAACACACAGACAAAACAAACACAAAACACATGACAGGCCGACCAGGAGGTGGAGGTCATGACATTTAAAGTCCCTACTCTCACCTCCACCCTCCTACTTTTCCTTCTCTCGCTTTCCCTCCTAACCCCCTCTCCTTCTCTTTTGTCTTCGGCCACTGTATCATAGTTTCCACAGATTTTATGCCGGATGCCCTTTCTGATGTTATCCTCCCCATTTACTCAGTCTTGGGGCCGGGACTAGGAGTACACTGGCTTGTGGGCCCCTGTCGCTGAGTTTTGAATCGGAGTCAAAATACTTTATTAATCCCAGGGAGGAAATGGTATAAAGCTGTCATCTCTCAAAACATAGTCACATGCTTCCAAAAAAAACTTTAAAAAATTATTTTCATTACTGTCAGGCACTCGCTGAAGAATGACATTAACTAAAACTTTCTGAAGATGTCATGACTTGTGCTTTCTGTTGTTGTTTTTGAGTGTTTTTGAGTTCTCTAGGGCCTTTTTCTGTTTTTGGATTCTGTATTTGCCTTCTTTGTTGAGTTTTCATTCCCTGCTTTGTGTATTCTGTCCCCTGTCAAGTTTGTGCTTACAGTATGACTGGTTTTCTGTTTCTTGTTTTATTTTGATACCTGTCATGTTTGCCTCTAAGTCCTGCATTTGGGTCCACACCTGCACACTCACACTGGAACCCTGACAGAATAAGTCAATGCACAAAAATTATATCCGATTAGAAGTACCACATTAGTGCTTAACAAATTTAATAGACCACCACCCAGTGTAAGGTTCATGCCAGAGCTGCCCCTAATTAACAGCACTGGTTATCACCAAAATAATGTTTTATGTTTCTGTAATGTAGAAACCAAAATGATATTTTTAATGCTAAAATATAATTATTATTGTTATCCATTAATTTTTTACATTTTCTGTTTTAAATCTATTTTTTGTCTTCTTGAATTCTGTTTGACATCTTTTTCTTGATTTAAGATGTCAAATTCTACATTTTGTGTTTCTGAACAAAAAAAAAATCATTTTAGTGGTTGAATGTTATGCTTAGTTAATTTCTGACTTTTCAGAGAAGTAAGCCGGCTCAAATTTGGATGAATACACTTTGAAATTTCTCATTTCTGTTCAAAATGGTAAAATGTAGGGAACTCACTGAAAAGGAAAGGGTCTGCATTAAAGCACTTCATTATGGTCTATGGTCTTTCTTGTTTTCATTATAGGTGGTCTAATAAATTTGAGCACAGTACACTGATAAGTAAATAAAGAGACATGAATTGCTGAGTGGAAAATCTCCAAAATGTCTACACTGAAATGAAGTCCGCAATATTTTTGCATATTTGCAGCTTTTAACATATCAAAACAACTTAGATACACATTGCCTTTTTCATTTAAACTTTAGATTTATGCAAATAAAGTTAACACAGCACACAAAAGTAAATGTTTCAGAGCCTGTATTCAACATGTAAGCAATAATATTGGCACTACTATCATGGGCTTGCTAGCCAAAAGTGAAAGTAAATTCAATCAGTTACTAATTGCAGTTCAGTTTAGTAGAAAAGCCTTATAAGCAATGTGCAGTGTTAATGGCTTAACAGTCTATTATTTATTAAAGTTCTCTGATTAGAAATGTTTGAGGGATTTTCTGTCATTTAAAAAGCTTTGAATGATGAGGCAACCTTGAGGTCCATTCATCCCTCCATAAGACTTGTTGCCTCTGATTTTCACTCCTGTTCTTGTGTAAATAGCCACATTTCAGCCTTTTCTTCTTGTTTCTCTTCCTTAAGAATGGTAAGGTCAAAAGAAAATGTACTGTCATTCAAGAACATAAAATATGATAACAATTATATGTCAATATTTTGCAAATATTTTTCTCTGATTTTTGTGCAAAAAAACTTCACTGAATAAATGAACAATTTTCAAATGTTTACAAATATGCACAGTGTTGAGCTGTACTGTGAGCAATGGCAGCAAGAACTGAAATTTCTAAACAGAAGAAGTTGCATTTAAGCACTGTAAGCATTGATTCTGTCCCATCATACAGATCCAATAGTAGAGAATATATGAACATTTAGATCAGTTAGAAGTCTGAGCTTCTGGCTTATAAGGTTTAGCTGCATATATGCTGGCCTCAATTAATTCAAATTTTATTTAAATTTAAATTAGCCTCCATCACTGGGAAAGAAAATAAGAAAGGATTTTGAACTTGGGGATTTTTCAATATGTTTATGCTTTATTTTTTGTTGGTTTTACCTTTTCAGATTTCAAGTGTCCTGCCACAAGCAGAAGGAAACGAGCCACCACCGATCTCTTCAAACTCAGAAGCAGCTTAAGTGAGAATAATAGTTCAAACTACACAAAACCCAAATCACATTCACTCAATTTCTTTTTGACAGTGCATGCTCTCAAATATATTACTAGGATGTAAATAGCATCTCCAAGCTCTCGTTATTCCTTTATTAGTTCCTTTAAGCTTGCCTCAATGCTCAGACCAATTCTTATAAACAAATTGTTGTGAGGAGGGCCAAATTGCTGACTGACATCCGGCAGGACTGTGTTATGGTGGTTTACTGATGAACACAAAAACAGATACACACAGCAAAAAAAAAAAGCAGAAGCGAATCCAGATTGCAAAGCAGAGACTTTGGTCAAAATGGCCAAACAGGATGATTAGAAAACACGGGAAAAAGAAAAAAGAAAACACATATATACGCTGGATCTGACTGAGGAAGGCTGAGTTTGGTTTGGCAGAACAATTACACGTGTTAGCCTTAAGAGACATGCAGATGTGTAAGATTTACCTCATCCTTCTTGAGAGAGTGTTTGTGGAGATTTCATGATTTGGGGAGGAGTGTGAAATGGTTCGGCATGGTAGTGTAATAATCTGACAACTTTCCGTTTGGCATCTTGTGTTCTGCATCTACGGATTCCTCAAAGGCATCTTGACTGCTTGTTCATAGGGCAAAAGATCACTCTGTTCATTTATCTGGAGTGGGGTATAAAGAGAAAAACTGAAGGACAAATTCAAAAACAGATGAACACACCTGCTGTAACATGAACTTATTATCTTGTATTTCCAGTTAACAACTGTGTGTTCTGAAAGATTATTTATGCACAAAGGTAAAATGCTCTCTTGCATTTAGATCAGACAATGAGTCAGAGTGCAAAGCTGCTAAGTATTGCCTTAAGAAAGTCATCACAGCAGCCAATAGGCAGCCGGATGGCTTCTTGACTCAGGGCAGATGTGGCGAGGCCTGCAGCAAATCACAGACGACAGGAGTACCACCAACACCACCAGCAGCTCCATAGACAGATGATCTCAACACCTTCTACACCTGCTTTGAGACCTCAGCTACAGCACAGAGAGGACCGCAGATGTCTGCAGAAAGTGATAAGGACTGCTGAGAACTCAGGACTCCACTGCAGAGAATCTACTACCACAGAGTCCACAGGAGAGCTGGATTCATCCTCAAAGACCCCACCAACCCCCAGCACAGAGTGTTCACACTTTTACCTTCGGCCCATAGGTAGAGAAGTGTGAAATGCAGGACCTCAAGACTAAAAAACTCCTTCCCACTGCCATCAGACTCCTAAACAGCTAACAGGAGTTTATAATCACAGACTACCTCATACTACTACACCTGATTGTTTACATTTTCAGCTGCCATGCAAAATTGCACACTCACTGCTTTTTTTGCACAAATATTTACATAATTTCATAGTTTATGTTTATATTTCTATTTTATCTGTCACATGCTGCACATTTAAAATTGTCTTATTGCATATTATTACTTTTTATATGTACATTTTATATTGTTTGAAATTTATTGTGGACAGCAAAGTAAAAATAGAACTGACCAGGGAAACATGTTTCCTTGCGGTGCATATGACAATAAAACTTCATTTGAGTTGTATCAGGATGTGAATATCTGGCAACATACCTGCCCTAATTTTTATGCCACAGTTAATGCAGGTTATCCAAGACTGAAGCAGTAATCCATCCAGTGTCACTTATTTATTGTTGTTGTAATGTTAAAATATTTACTTTCTACAAATATGCCATGGTATATATGATCATTACCAATTAATTTTAAACTACATTTGTTCATGATTTTCTTTCCAGTAAGTACATATACAGACAAAGAACAAATTGAATGCTGTTTGGATGGCATGAGGGATATCCCTGTTTCATACACCTGCGAAAGGCGCCGTGACTACATTACAGATGGACCAGCCTGTGCTGAGGCCTTCCTGCACTGCTGCAAGGCGATGGAAAATCTGCAATCTGAGAGGAAAGAGGACACCCTCAAACTGGCCCGTAGTAAGAGATCAGGGACTAATTTTTATGTTTAGGTTTATAGTGTACTTGTTTTCAAACAATCATTCCACATAAAAAAATGGTCTTCTAATGTAGAAATCTTTTTGATTTCTTTATTAGGTGAGGAAAGTGATTACATAGAAAGCTATAAAATTGATGTTCGCAGCATTTTTCCTGAAAGTTGGAATTGGATTGTTGTTGAACTACCAGAATGCCCTCAAGACAACCCTAACTGGTAAGGATAGCAAGCAGAAAAAAAATCGTGCTACCTCTAAAAATTCTCTGAAAGTTCTTTTACCACCGAAACTGATACCACTTTTCTATTTCAGTACCACAACATTATATAAGAATCCTTCGATACCTTTGCCAGACACAATCACAACCTGGCACTTCACTGGCATTAGTATGTCAAGAACTCATGGTGAGGACTATTTCTTTCAGTCAGTATTTCTTTCAGTCTTTTTCTTTACATTGTTTAGAGTTAAAGGCTTTCTTTGATTCTCTAGTCCTTTGTTGTACATACCGCAGTTCCAACATTCCCTATACGGAAACTGTTACACTAATCTTTGTTTGTTTGAGTATTCTATTGGTCCTACAGAAGAGCTGCAAATGCATGCATACATTTGAAATAAAAAACATATAATCCGGCGTCAAACAGTGGATTATAAGACTAACCAGCTCAGGAAAGCCCTCCAAAGACAGGACAGCTCACAGCATAAAAGCAATCAGTCAAAGCTTTCAGCAGGCTGAAAGGGTTAAAATGATGAATAATTATAACTCTTGTGAATTTTTCATATTCTAAATAAATGTTCAGAAAGTTCTTTTTTTCTGTTTCACTTGTCCACTTGTCATTGTATTGCTCCTTTCTTTTTATGTTTTTTGCCTTTTCTATTTAAGGTATCTGTGTGAATGATGAATTAGAGGCCATTGTCCAGAAGGATTTCTTCATTGATCTCAGGCTGCCTTACTCTGCAGTCCGTGGAGAGCAGCTGGAAATTCAGGCAATCCTCCACAACTCCGGTGAAGTTTCTGTCACAGTGAGTCTGGGATGTTAAACCCAACTTTTCAGTATCAGACAGTATTGTTGGAGACACCGTGCCACAGTGCTAGCAATTCATTTACAGAAACATTTTAGCAACTTAAATTTTTTGGCTTAACTGTATGAAAATATTTAACTTTATGATATTTATGGTAGTAGCCCCGGTACTTACACAGTTTCAAAGTTTCTCAAGTCAGCTAAACAGAGAGATTTCGTAAAATTAGCATATCAGTATAAGTGCAGTGCTTTGCATGTTCCCCCCGTGACTGTACATGTTTCTTTGATGTACTCTTTCTCCCATAGTGCAAAGACGTACATTAGTTTAACTGATGGTTCTAGTTTGGCTGCTGGTGGGGATGTGAGTGGAAGATGTGGTCTGTTAGCCTTTAAAGGGAAAGTACTTGCTATTGTCTGACTTCTCTGGGAACAGTGGCCAAAATTTTGGGCCTTCCAGCATGACATGCAGATATCCAGACCAAGGCTTCTTACTCTGTGAACCAGTCACTGTTTATGAATGCATATATAGTTAAAAAAAAATTCAAAAGCTGAATTGTTGTAAAACAAGCAAAGGGTTTTTAAACTGTAAAGGGCAAATGCATTCCCTTTTTTGCTCTTTAAGGTTATTATAGTAAAATAAAACTGAACAAAAATAAAATAATAGTTCTAAATAATGAAAATAAAAAATAGACTTTTGGCAAAAATTAGAACAAACTAAAATGATGCTGTGTGCTTACAAAACTAAAAATACAAATATACAAGAAATGTTCTTAATTTTACTCTTTGCCAATTTAGTCAGATTTGGTAAGACAGCCTGTCTGATTAGGCTTTGGTGCATCTGTTTACTGAGACTCAGAATGTCCACCTGACTGAGAGTCAACTGCCATCACAAAGTATTGTGTAATATCTAATCTCAAATCTTCCCTTGAAAAACACCATCAATATTTTAATAACAGATAAAACTTAAACTAACACTGAACCTAATAAAATCTAAACAAAAACAAAAAAAAATAAAATAATTAAAACTAAAATGAAAAAAGCAAACCCTCTCTGAAAATTGAAATTTAAATGACCTGAAAACAAAAACTTAAAATGCAATAAAAATAAAAAATTCAGAACTATAATAACTTTCCAAAGACTGTTTACGTGCTGGTCGCCAAAGTTGAATCAAACATGCATGGTCAATAGTACTCGTCAATTCAATAATAATCTTGGCCATTGCTTACAAATTCTACAAATGTATGCAAATACCTAAAGGTCATGTTTACTTAAAAATATATGACAACTACTATAAACTTAAAGAAAGGGCATTTTAATGAATGTTCTCTCTACTTTAATCATTAGCCAATCCCAGATTTGGATATTTAAAGTTCAAAGTAGCTTTACTGGCAATTCTGCAATATGTGTAATACATACAGAGGATTGAAATTGCATTGCTCTAGGGGCCCACGGTGCTACAGGAAACAAAAAAGACTCAGTATAAAATTATAGAAAACATAAGATTATGTAAAAAAATATATACACACACACACGTATATAGATATATAGAGAGATATATGGATACAACCCATATTCCAGAAAAGTTGGGACGTTAGCTAAATTTAAGCAAAATGAAAACCAAAAGACTTTCAAATCAAATGAGTCAATATTTTAGTCACAACAGAACATAGATAACATAACAAATGTTCAAACTGAGAAATTGTACACCTTCATCCACTACATGAGCTAATTTCAAATTTGATGCCTGCTACAGGTCCCAAAAAAGTTGTCACGAGGGCAACAAATGGCTGAAAAAGCAAGTTCAACAAGATTCAGTTGGGAGAACATCTAGCAAGTTATTAAGTTAATTGATATCAGGTCTGTAATGTGATTAGCTATAAAAGTTAATATTGCGTCGGTGTGTGAATTTGAGGGGACCAGAGAAAACTCTGGTCCCCTCAAATTCACACACCGACGCAATATTAATCCGACCAGTGATGACATGTTTAGCCGCATGTCATCCTTAAACCACTGGCTGTCTAGGTGGTGTCCAGAAAACGGTGTGGGCTTTGTAAATAATTGGCAAACTTTTTGGGGAAAACCTGGTCTTATTAGGAGAGACGACATCCATCCCACTTTGGACGGAGCAGCTCTCATTTCTAGAAATCTGGACGATTTTATTAAACCCCCAAAAACATGACTGTCCAGAGTTGGGACCAGGAAGCAGAGTTGCAGTCTTACACGCCTCTCTGCAGTTTCTCTCCTCCTGTCACCCCCCTAAAACTCCATCCCTATAGAGGCTGTGTCTGCTCCCAGACCACCTAAAAGAAATCCACCAAAACTCAGTAAAAAATGAGTTCCATT
>VUQH01041729.1:0-17841 GCA_015106775.1 Etroplus canarensis | reverse complement strand
AAAACCTTGTGAAGACTTACAGAAAACGTTTAACCTCTGTCATTGCCAACAAAAAGTATGTAACAAAGTATTGAGATGAACTTTTGTTATTGACCAAATACTTATTTTCCACCATAATTTGCAAATAAATTCTTTAAAAAAAAAAAAATCAGACAATGTGATTTTCTGGATTTTTTTTTCTCATTTTGTCTCTCATAGTTGAGGTGTACCTGTGATGAAAATTACAGGCCTCTCTCATCTTTTTAAGGGGAGAACTTGCACAATTGGTGGCTGACTAAATACTTTTTTGCCCCACTGTAGTTGATCAGGATGTGACACCACGACTTTCCAATTTTTAATTTTTTCACAGTATTCCACACAAAATTGAAGGATGGAAATATTGTCACTGAACAAACTGTCATGGACAAGCCTGACCATCCTCTGCACAAATTACTAGACAGGCGCTTTGTTCAACAGACCGTTTCAGCTACGCTGCCACGACATGAACGATCTCATACCTACCATACATACCATAGCAAAGAATCACGTATTGTTTGTTTCAAGCCTGCATTGTCCACAGCACTTCACACTATGTTATAGTGATTCGCTCTGATGTCATCTAACACTTGCTGAGCTTGTTTTCTAAGCTGCTGTAGCTTTCTGAAGTGACATTGCTTGGTATTAAGTCTGATAGCTGCACAAATAATGATTCTATAGCCTCCTACAGCAAAAACCACAGCTGTCTAATTTATGTGTCTGAAGTCTCCGTGCATCCTGACCTTTTAATACTTTGAACTCTTAAACTGAATTTAGTGATCTGAGATTTTTCTAGACCTTCAGACAACCTCGGCTTCAAGTCACCTTCCTCGAACCCTGAAGGAAAACCACATTTAGAACAGAGAGAGAGAGAGAGAGAGAGAGAGAGAGAGACACACTGCCAGAGCGCATCACAGCATTGGAGGTCACTGTGCAGCTTTGTGAGTGCAGTCAGCTGGTGTTATGAAGAGGGGGTGCTCTGAGAGCATGCGGGTGTGTTTATGCCAGAGCATACGCCGCTCATCCTCAAGGATAAAAGTAAAGCTTGTGTGGGTACAGAGAGCTGGCTTGTGCAAACACAATGTCTCATAGAAAACAGATGAGGACACATAGGAGGACAGAGGCTTACAGTAAGGCATGATCAACAGCTTGAAAGGCCTGTCAGCACGCAGAGGATATTTGCATATTCAGACACTGTACAAAACTACACAGTAGAAACAAAAACAATACAAAACAGCGAACAGCATTTTGCCTAGTTTCAAGTTCAAGAGCTGGACAAAAAAGGGCCAGCTTTCTTTTAAACATGAATAAAAGTCATTCATGCATTTAAATACGTATTAAAGAGCTTTTTTCCAGGGCAGGAAATAGCCGTTGAAGTTTCTCAAGTTCACCACTTTCACACTTTCTGATCTTTAACCAAAGTGCATCTCAAAAGACACGTACACACTTCATATAAGAAAACCATACGAGCAGATCTGGTAGCTTATGAATAATAAACATTATAATTAAAATTCCACACAGACTTATTTTTTGTGATCAGTATCATCTGCTGGGCATTTAGCCAGCATCTCAGTCTTGCTTGCAACTCCCCCAACACACTTCAAGTTTAACCCTTATTTTGCAAGGCAAGCTGACTCAGTCTCACGTTATTACTTACACCAACAACTGGGAGGAAGTTGTGGGAGAAAAAGAAAGACAAGATGAAAATTACTGCAGAAATTCAGGCAGGCCAGCATGACTATACCTCAGTGCTGCTGGTTTCAGAAGTAGTAGTAACATTGTCTACCTTCCTGAAAGCATTTTTTTTAAACTGAAAATGGTCAGGGAGGAAATGCTTTACTGCCTACCCTTCTCTGTATTTTCCAGACTGCACAATGATCTCAACCAGGAGCCTTTTCTTCCAGTCACAAACCTGCTTTTCTGACCTTTGAGGCACTACTGACCCTGCATTTCCTCTCACTGTTCACCCTTCCCTTTGCAACCTTTTCCTTTCTCCAGTCCTGTACTTTGACTCCCTTACTTTAAAACTAGCAGTGAAGTGGCAGTTGAAAGAGCTCTATTCTCTTTGAATCTATCTACAGCAACATGAATTAGTGGCAAAGGAGGTTCTGAATCAAAGCGTTGAAATGAACTGTATTAGGAATTTGTCTCCTGGACTCACCCGTGTCCTGAAGGGGCAATGAAGTACAGGCAGCAGTGGATTCGGCTGTCAGGCATCTGTCGTCTATTCACCCGCGATTCTGAGTTCAGGTAGTCTTCAAACTTGCTGTCTATGTGGTCAATGATTGGCTGCCAGCTGTGTAACAAAAAATTACAGCTTCAGTTAACAAACAAAAGCTCAGATGAGTTAATATTGCAGGAAAATCTTTCAAAAGAAAATCCAAGTACTAAAATTGCTACTTATTTTATGATTGCTTTTTTTCCCCCCAAAAGAATAAACTCTTAGCCATTTTTTCAAGATCGTAGTCGATTCAGGCAAGAAAACATAATTTTTAAGATAAGTCAGCGAGGCTTGCCTTTTTTGAACAAGTGTCAAATCATTCAGTAGCCTTTTGTACCATCACTTTTTTAAAACTGATTTGCTAACAGCGGTGTAAAAGAAGAGAGTTTTTGTTCCAGTCACATTTCCTGGATGGACTCCAAGCCAACTCTCATCTAAGACTCCAAGAAGCTGGCTCTATATTTAGAGGTGGTTCTCTACTATTCAAAAGGTTGATGAATAGATTCCCAACTCGTCCAGCCATCAGCTTAGGGTTCAGCAATTCAGTTAGATTAGTTACATGAGTAAGCCAATAGCTTTATTAGATAGCTTTTGCAGGGGTTAGCATAATCACTTCACTTAAGTGGCACTGGATGAATGTTTAATGTGTCATAATGCTATCAAGGTGGTAAAGGGCAAAAACCTCGACCAGCACAGCTCCAGCCCAACTGGACACATGTATTCACTTACCATTTCTTTACATACACTTTGCTAGTACCGGGTTGGACCCCCTTTTGCCTTCAGAGCTTGGTTATTTGGGATACTGTTGCTTTCCTATTAGCTTGAAGCACTCTCCTCTGATATTAATGATTCATTTTCACTCAGAACTGCAGTTCAATAGAATATTTTCTCTTTTTCATACCGTTCCCTGTGCAGGAACATCCCAGCAGATCAGCAGTTTGTGAAAGACTCAGATAAGCCTGTCTAGCACCAACAATCATACAACATTCGAAGTCACGTAAATCACCTTTCCTTGCCATTCTGATGTTCAGTTTGAACTTCAGCGGGTTGTACCGACCATATCCAACATGCCTAAATGCATCAAGTTGCTGCCATGTGATTGGTTGATTAGACATTTGTGTTAACAAGCAGTTGAACAGGTCTACCTAATGAAATGACTGGCAAGTGTATGAAATTTGACAAATATCTTTCTGTATGTTGCAAAATTGAGGGAGGATGATAGCATCTATAAAACAACGTTAAAGTCTCACTTGTATTCATACTTTCTCATGATAGAAGTGTCAGTATCTGATGTTTTACAGTAAAACTGAGTCAAAGAAGATGTGAAGAAGTTCTTAAGTTGTACATTTGACTTCCCAAAATTCCATTAACATAGAAATCAAGAGTAAGACCCCTGAAATTGAAATTCTGTGGTAAAATAGCTGGTAATTTTTTTTTTTTAATGAATGGGGCCAGAGAGACAAACACACACACTGTGGCACTTGTACTCACTGTTGAAAGTTTGTTACAGTCATCTGCTGTACTACCACTCCTTACTGTGGAATTAGAACTGTCGGAAAGCAGCTTTGGCATTTCAAGGATTACAGATGAAGGTGGTGCCGATACTTACCAGTTGCTGTTGTCGACAGCATCTCCAAACCCTGGGGTGTCAACTATTGTGAGCAGCAGCTGGACACCACCTTCCTTTATTAAAACTTTGGACTGCTCCACCTGACACAGGAGAAAGAACAACAGGGTTGCACAAACTGTGCTTTTGAAATCAAACCTATTTCATTAGTAATGACAATGAAAACAACATGGAAGAAGAGGCATAAAATATCATCACAGTGAAGTAATTGCATCCTAGATTTCATAACGCACAAAGAAAATAGCTAGAAACAAGCAGCATGTAGTAACATGCTGTTTCACATTGTGCTATTAGAAAACTATGCTGACAGACCAGGAAAGCTGAGAAGTGAAGGGAGCTAGCAATGCTGTGAATCAGGAGCCAGAGAGACAATGGGCAGCACTTAGGCTTTTAAGATCCAGGACTGTGTTTTGTAATTAGAGAAGATTTAAAAAAAAAAAGGAGGGAGGTGGTGAGCTGGCAGCAAGTCAGACTTGTTCAAACCATTGTGAGAAACTCAAAGAAGAATTTCTAAAAATAACAAAAACTTCAACACGCCATAACTCCCTCAGATAACATTTCAAACATTTCATAATGAAAAACATTGCAGAGAAAACTGATCAGTTTGCATGACATACAACAAGAAAGCCAGAGGTTATCAGTCTGCTTTTTTAATAACCTGGTTCTCTGGCATCTCGACACTGTAAATCATAGTGGTTTCTAAACAGCACTTCAATCAGCATCTTGGTTTTTAATATTAAACACAATGATAGAAACATGGTCACATAAAGCATTAAAAACACGCAAAAGCATAAACCAATGACAACAGCAGCAGCATAGATGGAAACTGAGGTGACATTGGTTGATTATTTAGGACAAGTTTAACACACAGCTATGAAGTTAGGTCTCATCAAGTAAAGTCAAAAAAGTTTCCATGCCTTTTTGTGAATTTATTATGACAATTCTGCCCCATCTTGAACCATCTCTTAAAACTTGGGAGCAATGGAGACTTTTAATCATGTATAACTCATTCTGTAGATGCAAACAAACACTTCTGGAGCCTCTTTTTGATGGGATTAAAAAAAACTGTCCTTAAGATATTGCTTAAGTACAGTCAGATCTTATATTAATTCTACATTACTTAGAATACCTATAATGCATGTCACAATCCCAAAAAGTTTCCTGATAGTGAATAATAGCAGAATAAAAGTGATGGTGCCCTTCAGCAGCACATCTGTTGCATGTTGGACAAATCGTAATAACAAATGTCTATCTCACTATTTTGTCTAAATGCACGAAAGGTAGTATTTGGTGGGGGGGGGGGGTGTCTGGAGATACCGCTACTGATGATAACTGTGATTTAAAAGAAAAATGAAATATCAATATCGTGTCTATAATACACAAATGAAAATATCTGAAGAGGAACATTTCCTCCAACATCTTTTAGTTCTGCTGCCACATGAACAGATACAAGAAATATTTCCTACCTCATATCACAACTTGTACTTATTTTGTTTAGATTATTACGAATTAAGCTTTTCTTTGTATTGCGCTGTATTTAGTTTAAATCATCAAGCTATTTTCTATGTAACTACACCCCTATTGAGTAATTTTTATTGAGGTATTTTGTGTTCTCATATTGTATTTATTTTATGAGCCTTTTTATTTTGTTTAAGCTATTTTTCATAGCTTGTGCTTAACTTTTTTAGCTGCTCTAACACAGGAATTTCCCAACTTTTGGAATAAATGTATCTTATCCGGAATAATTGTCCAATTACTCTTTTTGTAAACTTTCATACAGTTCCTGTTCAACAGTCTTTCTCCACCTAATTTAAGTGAAATTCATTTCCCAATAAAGACAAAAAGCACAAAAAAGTTCAAGAGACTTACTGACAGTGACATTATCATTGTTATTCAAATTTTCAGATTTATACTCATTTTATTTATTCATACTAAATCTGATATCACTGCAGCTCTAACTTGGTGGGTTTTAACGGTCTCTTTTTCCTCCAGTACTGATTTTAATACATTTTAACAGCAACGTTTTTGCCTAAATGTACCTGCACAGTCTTTTTGATTCTGTGTGATGGTCCAGGGTACTCTGCTGAATACAGGTCTGTTAGGAACAGAGAGTTGATCAGCGTGGACTTTCCCAGTCCAGATTCCCCTGTTTAAAAGAAAAAAAGATGACAGTCTGTTAGAAAATGTATTACTTAGAACAAAACGTTAAAAGCTATTTTATTACAGCATTCACAGTCTACTGCTGGCATCAGCCACACAAAAAAAGGCCAAGTGTCTATCTGGGGATGCGACTGACATTTGCCCAAGACATTGATCCATTTGGGTTAACAGTTAAAAGGCTAAGAAAACAACACGGACAATGGTTCTTGTTATGTGCAGCTGACTGGCTGTGCGGTCTGGGAGATTTCTCAAGCTTGGTTTGCCATTGTGAGCCCTGTGTCCCAGCTCCCAATGAAAAGGATCATTAGTGGAAATGACCACTGGCACTGCCTGCCTTGGCTGATGGCCACAAGTCAATATTTAACGAGCCACCATTTACACCAGAGCTACAGTATAAGGGGAATGTGAGGAGCCTGTACTGTCTCATCTGTTTGTCGTACATTTTATGCAAGGCATGTAACAATGAGAGAGAAGCTTGTTAAATTTACTGTGATATAAAGGGCTGACAAGCCTGTGAAAAGAGCTGCTGAACAGGTTGTTGGGTCATGTGCTTTCATGAAGCACTGAGAGATCTGCCTGCCAGCCAGTCAGCCACTGGTGGTGATGCCATCTCAAGCTTTCCTCTTGCTTTCCTTTATCTTTTACCCTCCTCTCCTCTATCACACCACACTAGTGACGCACTGCGTTGTATGTGTGCACAGCGGGGACATGTGGGCTCGCAGCTAATCAGAGCCAAAAAAAAGCAGTGTGTGAGTTTGTCCATGCAAGCGGGTGATACCATAAAAACAATAGCAGCCATTTAAGAAGCAGAAAGCCCAGAAGAGCTCCTCTTCTTTCCTTGCTGCAGAACGATTCGTTTAATCTTTTCAGCAATTATTCCCAAAATGAAGATATTTGCTCCAAACAGACTGAAGCATTCACACGCCCCAGAGGATCACTTGGTGGCTATCCAGCAGTAACCCTGCACAGAAGAGGGGGAAGCAAACCTGATCTTCTACTTAACCATCTAATAGCAGTAATTAAAAGACTGCTCACTAACATGTTTGCACACTTATTAGCAGCACTTTAAATAAAGCCTCTAAAGAAAACTGTGTACTGTGGACGCAACAAGAGACGTCACATTGTTAAATGCACGCTGGCTATGAATTCTCTCAGTCCCACCACAGGAAATGGTTTTGACCCTAGGACACGCTGTCCCTCCAAACAAGGCCTGATCAGCCAAGGAAGATCTTGGCAAAGTGTCAACCACCACATCCGAGCGCTGTAAAGGAATGTCTGCATTTCTGATTCACTGAGTGCAGCTTTAGATAAACCCAACCCAAATGCTTTTTTTCTGGGAGACAGCGTCAAGGACCTGACAACGAGATTAATTCAAACAGCAATGAAAACCCCACCCTCCTCTTTGGCTCAGCAATTAACACTACAAAGCTGGGGGTCTGTCCCTTGTGTATAAATATGTCTCTGCACGCGCGCGCGCGCACACACACACACACACACACACACACACACACACACACACACATCTGTCTCTCTCTGTCTCTAAAACAAACCACACAGTGAAGGACTTTAAAATGCCAACCGCAAGAAATACAATGAAATGATTCAAGCAAAACAAGGGAAAACTTCAGTGCTGAGCTGCGTGTGTTCTTACCCACGACCATCAGGGTGAACTCAAAGCCCCTCTTGACAGACTTCCTGTAGACTTGGTTGGGGAGGCTTGCAAAGCCAACATATCCTTCCAGATTCTTCTGTTGCTATAAGAAAGTTGAAAAAACAACAACATTAAAACCATAAAGAAATGTAATCCTTCTAAAGTTCAAAAGGAAAAGTCTTGATCAATCGTTCCCATGTCACCTAAACTGAAATATAATCCAGTAGTGCTCACATTTCTTTTGCAGCTGAAAATATGGAGAAGCTAAGGCATTCTTGATGTGTTGTGCCTCCTCCCATAAATTCAAACCACAATTAAGCATGACAAAGCCCTGAATAGAGCTGCACACATCCTCACGCAAGTTCCGTGTGGTTTATCAGTCATAATTTCATGCATGATGTGAAAAAATACCCAATAGGACTTCCCAGAAGGGTTTAAATGAATTATACTATTGGCTATTAGTGGGAATGACAAGATTAATAAGAGGGAGCCTGTATTAACTGACCACCCCTATCAGTCATAATTATAATCATATGACTCAGGAAAACTAATTAAAAAAAAAAAAACAATCACTACTCCAAAACCAATTAGGGTAAACAGTATATACAATGAAACAAACTATTTCTAATACTAATAACTGCACATTTTTAAACTGGCACTGCTCAACAGCATGCTGGGCAAGCTGGGAAAACTGGGAGGAGCTCTGCTGCTACCCTAAAGAGGAGTAAAGACAGATGGAGGATAAAGAAAGCAGAGCAGATCTGGTCCAAAATAACTTGTGACCAAGACAGGGGCTGTGTCTGCTGCTGGTTTTAAACAAGATTTTTTAAAAACCAGACTTATTTTTCTGCCTTTGGGCTGAAATTTCATATAGCGACAGGATCTAGGCGGGGCAAAAATTACGTGTTATTCAAAGCTAACAGGTTTCTTTACCTGAACGTAGAATCATTAGCACCACAAAATGTGGCAGAGTAAGTCCAAACTGAGTTTGTTTCAAAGCAGCTCTTGAAAAATGTGAATGCAAAAACAGCAGCAAAAAAGATGTAAGGCGGCATTACACCTAACCTGAAAATACAACAGGCAGCTTGACTCCAACGCCCTCTGACAAATAGCTTATCTTTGTAAAGTTATGATTAGAATAGTTTAGTTTTGGATACATTTTCTTGTATTTATGTCATATTTCTCCATGATGACATAATTTCTTTTTAATCATATATATTCCCGAAAGAAAACAGGTCATTATAAACTTATATGAAGACAAAGTTTTGCACGTCACCAAAAACTCTGAAAACACAACACCACTTGTGTTTAGTACTGTAGGTTAGAGGTGTGAATCTGAGCCTCCACAATAAGATGTCATCATGACACTTAACTCAAGATACAACATGATTTTAAACATTTTGCAACATGCTCGACATTGCAATAACATATACTGCAATCTATCACTTTATTTCACCTGCACATCATGTCCCCAAAGGTAAACTTTGTCAATACCTGTTTTATCTAACAAGTTAACATTCTCAGGCTGTTCCCCTCACTTCATTTTTATTGCTGCAAAATATGATTATCAAGCAGACAAACTAACAACACTGTCATTAAAACCTGCCCTAAGTAACAAACTGAACTGTTTATATTACAGTCTAGTCCAGTTTAACCAAAATGCAAACTTGTGTGGCCTACTGTACTATTACATGCACTTTGAACAGTGCAGCTCGCACAACAAAAGCAATGTAGCCCCTTCAGTAAACAAATAATCTAAAAATAGACACAGACTATGTAGATGACCTGAAAAAGATTGCTATTCTACAAGTAAAAAGTTCAATTTCTATTTGCAATTTGTCTATTAAGATATCAATACAACATTGCCGTGCAAAATATCTCGATACTGCGCTATATCGCGTTCCCACCCCAACTGTAGGTACTGTAGCCACAATTCTTCCGGAACTGAGGGGGGCAGCATACGTCTACAAGGGTTTCAGATTCTCCTTAAATGCTAAAGATGACTGTCCACAAGCACAGGAAAAACTACAGGAAGATGGCGACTGGTGCAGCTACCAGACGGTAAGGGTCAGGTATGGAATTACTTTGTACTGAAGGCTGAGGACCGAGACAATAACAGACTAAACTGTTTTCGTGGCTACCATTATATAAATGCTTAAGCTAACATAATGTGACTAATGTTATACTTCCAGCACCAGCACCATCATAGTAGTGTATTCTGTTTTGTTTTTATTTACAGAACCTTTCATAGCGTTCAAATATTATTAAAAAAGGAGTTTAATAATCATTTTGTTGTTCATATCAAACTGAGTCTTGAGAATAGTGTAATTCTGCTGGTACTGGTATTGACTACTAAATTTCTGGTATATGAAGACAGTTTTGCAAGAGCAATATATTACATATAACAACACTTAACAAGACATTAAGTCATGCCAACCAGAGCCAGCTTATACCAATATGTTCTTTTATGACTATGTAGGCCTGTCCTGTCTCTTCTCTTTAGTTTTACAAAAAATAATTTTTAAAAAGGTTATCACACATTATGGTTTGCATTCTCAGACACTTGTCTGCACAAAGTGATTGAAAAAATGTGATATCCAGCTACATTTCAAACATGAAACATCATTTCTGTACTTACAGCTGTTTGGCGTTGATCAATGCAATGCAGTCCCAATGTGTCCAGGAAGAGTCATTTCCAGGTCACAGAGAAACAGAGCACAAAAAACAAACAAAAAAGCAATAGAGAATCAATCTTGGGCCATCTGACAAACCAGCTACTCTCCAGAATCAGTTTTCCAACTTGTGAAGCCTGGAGGCAAAAAAAATTCAAGATCTAAGCAGCACAAGTCAGGTGGCCAGTTGTTGCTCTTTTAAGGTCAGTAGCACCATGATGCAAGGTTCATTCACTGAGTCTTCTTTTTGCCTGTGGCTACAAGATTTCTGCTTCTTACACCAGAGCATCTCCTACCCACCAGCAGCAGCCCACGAGTCTTCTGTGTGATACCAAGTCTTAATGTGCTGATTTGCCTACAGGATATGCAGTTTAATTTTAGCTGTATTGTGCTGCTTCAGTTTAGGCCACATTGTAAATCAGGCTTTGCAAATGGATAATCTAACAAATAGGGTCTTTTTAACTTCTAAAAAAGAAACATTTTTTTTGCGAACTGACATTTTATAATGACAGCCGGGTGTTTCCTTTCTGGTATGTGTGACAGGTCTGCTAAAGGAAGTGGTGGCAGGTGAAAGCTACAGTTTGCTTGTGCAGATTTTAGAAAGCTTCCTTCAGCAGAACACCAAATCAGTTTGACAGAGAGACTGGGGGAAAAACACCAGATACACTATATCCTGAGTTAGACATGGTATCTGCAGATTCAAGGAATCTAATTTTAAGACCTTTTAGGGCCACTTTGATCAAATTTAAGACCTTACGTTCACAAAACAGCAAACAGTATGTGACTACACTACAAACAGTTTCGCCCAAACATTTATTTAAATGGAGAGTGCTGAAAAATAGGGAGTAAGGAGAACCCAGGTAACTTGTAAAGCTAGGGTAAAGGAACACGTAGTATTTGACAAAAATAAATATTACTGCATTAAACTGACTATAGGGAGTTTATGGAATGAACATAAACTCGTAGTTGTCCTTCTACAGGTTTCTGCTGCATTGTTCCTGGCCCCACCAGCAGGCCAATTGCCTCTCACCTACATGTATGGAGTAGCAGCTTCCAGTTGTGGTTCGGGAGACACACACCCATTCTACATTTAATACAACTTTCCTTTTCAATAAAGCTTATAGTGAGGGCTGGATCAGGCCATTCTGAGCTTCATGCTAAAATGCAAAACACTAATTGCAAATTCCCCAAATTCTTTAGAAAAATTTCCAAAGACAATAGAGCAATCTTGTTTTGTGTGTGTGTCTGAGGCACTTTTTAAGACGGCTTAATGGAAGATTTAAGGACTAATTATCATTTTTAAGGATAATTAAGGCCCTAATTTTGAACAATCAAATGTGAGGCGTTGTAAGGACCCGCAGGCACCCAGGTTAGAGGCCACCGTCTGCAGCTAATAAACTTAAAAGTCAAAACATGAACTCTGAGGTACTAGATCCACTTTAATCCAGATTAGATGGCAGCCTTGCCCTCCTCCCCCCCCTCCTAACCTGACACATCCCCCAGATCTGGCTTTGGCTGCCTAACCTACATACTCCAATCATGGCAGTTTGATCAAACTATTGATCAAACGCAGCACCCACTTCTGGCCAAAGGAGAGTTTTTAAAGAGGCAAACGACACCCGCTGTTTTCTGCATAACGTCGCACCACTTAACACTATCGCACAATTAAAAACAGGCTAAAGAGAAACCCACAGCAGCTCAAAGCAGGAACGTTTCTTGAGGCTGAAAGCATGCCAGTTAGCACTAACGTGGGCTGATTCAACCCGAAATACGAGACGAACTTAACGCGTTAGTCAAATTACTACTATTTGCAGACACGCTAAATAAAAAGAGTAAGTGGTGGTTAACGTGTAAGCCCACAAAACGCCCAGAAACGTTTAATAAAGAACACTTTGCTGAAGAGCTTCAGACAGGAAATGACACTCCCGCTAGGTTATGCAGCCCTGCTAGCGAACCGTGGCTAACAACCAGCTAGCTCCAATCCTGGTGGAGGCGGACGACTGGGCGTTGGTTGCTCAGACAACTGTAGAAGCTTAACCGCGGCAAAGCCAAATTGTTTAGATAGTTAGGTCCCTTCATTGAAATCATTACAATCTCAGTTAACAAGAAGATTTTCTGAATAAGTCGTGACATAAGCGGACTGTAGCGTTCTCACCCATAGCGTTGACGCTCTCTGCCGCCTCAAACACCGATCATTCACAAGCCGACATTCCCCTCTCTGCTTCGGCTAGGGCTACGCACAAAGAGGCGCGCAACGCCTCCAGAGCTCAACGAAGCTACGCCCGAAATCACGCGTAAACCTGTAAGTGAATCAGGAAGGGGAGGAACACGGCAGTCTCGCGAGGACAATTCAATTTCTTTGAGTGCTCGTGTGATGTCGCGATAAACAACCACAACAACCGTTAAAAGCGAAACTCTCTTTCTTTTCATTATTTGCGAACGCACTTAGCTAATTAATCCACCCAGTGAGTTCATTGAAAAAGTCATGTGTATAGGTTTCATTTGAGCGCTCTTCATTTCCTGTGTTTTGGTGGTTTTTAGGCGCTAATTTACACATTATGATAGACATTTGTGTTAAAGCACGAACTAGGTTCTAAGTAACAGTTCAGCACACAGTGGTAGGGAAATACTAGAATTTACGTTAGACGACAATACTGAGGGATTTAGTAAGTTCTGGCAACTGGTGGTGCACTCTGGACCCTGTTTACTGAGGGGTATCATAGGGAAACATTGCTGCTGGGGGACTGGGGCAATCTGTTCCTGTGTGAATCCCATACTAATCTATATCCTGCTATTTTTAGTTTGCAGTGTTTTTTCATCTCTTTTCTCCCCTTGATCTATTGGTAAGTTCTTATTGAACAGGGAAAAATAGAAGGAAGGCGAGTTACTACAGATGACTGTACGATTCTGCTGAGATCCTGCAAATAAAGGTTTGAAAACAACACACAGTGGCTTGCAAAATTAGTACTAGTATGTTCAGCAGTAATGGTGTCACTGCTGAACATACATAAATATATTTTGTCCTGTCCTGATGTCAGAAATGAATTTTCTGAGTCTGATGTCAGACGTAATAATCTTCGAAGTGTTGATAAACTATATGGACAAAAGTACTGGGTCACCTACACATTACATCTACTGGAGCTTTTATGACATCCAATTGTAATCCCACAGGCATTAATATGGAGTTGGCCCTTCCTATGCAGCTATAACAGCTTCCACTCTTCCGGGAAGGGTTTCTCCAAGAGGCTGGAGTGAGTCTGTGGCAGTTTTTGCCTGTTCAGCAGTCTCTGTTCTCGTTCATTCCAAAGGTGTTGGATAGGGCTGAGGTCAGGACTCTGTGCGGGCCAGTCAAGTTCTTCTACACCTAACTCATCCGCCCATGCCTTTATGGACCCTGTTTTGTTGATTGGGACGCAATGCTGGAACAAACCTTCCCCAACCTGTCCCCACACATTTGGAAGCACAAAATGATCCAAAATATCTTGTCAGGCTGAAGCATTAGTTCCCTTCA
Source organism: Etroplus canarensis (assembly GCA_015106775.1). Lineage (NCBI taxonomy): Eukaryota > Metazoa > Chordata > Actinopteri > Cichliformes > Cichlidae > Etroplus > Etroplus canarensis. Next base: position 3,984 of record VUQH01041729.1, on the reverse strand, counting down.
CTGGAACTAAGGGGCCAAGGCCAACCCCAGAAAAAACACACCATACTATTTTTCCTCCTTCACCAAACTTTACAGTTCATGCAATCATGAAACCCAGACTAATTCATCAGACTGTCAGATAACGAAGCGTGATTTGTCACTCCACACATTTCCAGTGCTACAGAGTCTACTGGTAGTGTGCTTTACACCACTCCATCTGACACTTAGCATTGTAAGGCTTGTATGAGGATGTTCGGCCTTAGACATCCATGCAACGAAGCTCCTGGTGCACAGTTTTTGTGCTGATATTAATGCCAGAGGAGGTTTGGAACTCTAGTTGTTGAGTAAGCAGATTGCTAAGGATTTTTCTTAGTCTGGAAGATTCCATGATGTGCTGGATGGGCACAGGATCACATTCAGCAAAAGACTGCACCACGATGCACCACAGAACGTCACAGGAAATCATTTCTACTTGTGTGTCATGGTCCTGAGTTTTTTAAAATTTGGTTTTGTATGTTTTTGAGTTTCTTTATTCCTTTGAGTTTCTGAATTTCCTGTATAATTTTGAGATTCTTAGTTTTTATGTTCTGTTACTGCATCCTTTGTTTATTCTCCAGTAGCCTTGTTTTTATTTAATTCTTTAGAAGTTTCCTGCTGTGTTCCTGTCTTGTCAAGTTTAGTCAGTGTCTATGTTCTCTGTGATGTTTCCTGTTTTCTGTTTTATTTTGTAATCAGTCTTGTCTCTTGCTTTTTATTCAGTTTTACTTCTTGTCTATGATTGTTGCCATCTGTGCTCATCTCCCTCCTGTTTCTTGTTTGCTTGTTAAGTATGTGTATTTATACTTTGCCTCTCCTCAAGTCTTTATCTCCTGTGGTCAATGTGTGTTTCTGTTTTCATACTGGATTGAACTCTGTGGTTGTTTTTTTCATGGATTTTTCAGCTATTAAAGCTTGTCTTTTGTTTTCGTTGTATCCTGTGTGCTAGAGACCTGCATTTGGGTCTTCTATACTCTCTACAGAGTTTGCACAGCTAAGTCCAACTTCTCTAGGATGCCACCTTAATGTGTACCCTTCTCAGAGGGTTTACTGTGTCTCCCAGCACAGTCTCAAGAGTATGGAGGCGATTCAGGAAACAGGCAGTTACTGTAGGAGAACTGGACAGGGCTGTAAAAGGTCCTTAACCCATCAGCAGGGATGGTATCTGCTCCTTTTGTGCAAGGAGGAACAGGATGAGCACTACCAGAGCCCTACAAAATGACCTCCAGCAGGCCACTGGTGTGAATGTCTCTGACCAAACAGTCAGAAACAGACTTTATGAGGGTGGTCTGAGGGCCGGACAGCCTCTAGTGGGCTCTGTGCTCACTGCCTGACACCATGGAGCTCAACTGGCATATGCCATGGAATACCAGAATTGGCAGGTCCGCCACTGGCACCCTGTGCTTTTCACATTTGAGAGCAACTTCACCCTGAACTGTGACAGATGTGAAAGGGTCTGGAGAAGCTGTGGAGAATGTTATTCTGCCTGTAATATCATTTAGCATGACCGGTTTGGTGGTGGATCAGTGATTGTCTGGGGAGGCATATCCATGGAGGGACACACAGACTTCTCTGGGCTAGGCCATTAGTAAATGGACTGGTGCTTATAAAGTGCTTTTCTACTCTGAGCACTCAAAATGCATTTTACTACAAGCCTCATTCACCAATTCACACGCATATTTGTGCAGCGCTTTATTCTATGTGTTTAAGCGCATTTAACTGTCATGCATATATTCATTCTGATGGATGCATCAGCTCAAAAAGAGATGTGCTGATCTATGCATTCCCACGGAAACCCTGAGGTGGCAGTCAAAACCACAGCTAAAGTAACAGTTAACAGCTCTAATGTGTGCATACCTTCAGCTGCTCCCTTGTATTCTCCCCAAGGGGTCACCACAGTAGATTGAGCCGCGTTGGCAATTTGGCAGCAGTTTTACCCCAGATGCCCTTCCTGACGCAACTCTCTATAGTGAGAGGGGCTTGTGTCCTCACCTGGAATTGAACCAGAGGGTTTTCACTTGAATGGCAAATGTGTAAACCACTACTCTGCAGGGACACCAGTTAACAGCTTACAGCTCTAACATATATTGCAATAAAGGGGAAACACAAGGGTATCTCATAAGACCATAAAAAGAAACCTTCCCTTTTTGCTTATAAGAAATTGGGGGACACTGCATTCAAATGATATACAGTCCATTTAACATTCATATCATCTATACCAGACCTGTAACCTGCAGAGTTTTTCAGACCACTTCCCTACAATCTCTTTGCACCACATTTAGTTTGAAACCTGGTAACAGTGGTTAAAGGTGAAGACTTAAAATATCTTAGTAACATGGGCATGCATTGAGGGGGGCATGAAGTGGCACTGAGTACTTTTAATCTAACAGTGCCCAGTGGATAGGACTAGTAGGAATGTTACTTAGTATATTTACTAAGGTATTTTACTTAAGTATTGGTTTAATGTACATTTACTTTATTGGAGCATTATGCTACTTTCTGCTTCCACTGTACTAGATTTTGGGTGCAAAATATTGTACTTTGTACTCTATTTATTTTAAAGCTTTATTTTCTTATATGTTGCAGATAACTGCATTATTATAGATCAAGCTACCCAGCAATATATAAGTAATTTAAATCAACAGCTGCAATGATCCAATAATATAAATGGCTCTGAGTGCTATTCTAAGGAGTATATTTACTTTAGACACTTGAGATATATTTTGATTATTCAGCTTGTGCACTGTTAAGATTATAAATTTTATTTAAGTCAAATATCTAAGTACATTTTTTCCACTTTGCAAACAATTATTAAACACAAAATTATGTTTAAAATCTTGTGCAGGACACAAGGCAACACATGAGCCTGAAAATAATTTTTATGCCATTTCTCCACTGATCCCTTCCCCCGTGCCACCCCTTTTAAAAAATCCTGGAAATCCTTACTAATCCACTGCTTAGTAAGTCTTCAATATAGTCGGTGTAGTTCGGGTGTACTGTGCTGTGTTTTCCCCCTTTTGTCCCTCTGTGTTGTCTTGCAGGTTGTCAGTAGGCGGAGTTAATTAGTGCAACTAGGAGCACCTGTCCAGTCTCCCTAAAGGATTTAAGAGCTGGCTGGGTCTCAGGCTGTTTGTTAGGCACTCTCCAGCCACTCAGCACCATGCTTCTTCTTCCTGTGGCTTTGGCCTGGTTATTTCAGGTTTTTACACTTTGCAGCACTATATGGCTCACATTCAAGCACTCATCCGACTGCTGACAGACTGACGACACTAACACGTCTTATGAAGTTAATTATGGTGTTGCTTTTTGGGTTAATAAATTTGTACATTTTTTGGTTGAAGCTGTGTGTCTCTTATTATTTCTCATGATTCATGATTTGCTCCCTGTGTGGAAGTGCAGGGCGTGCACTGAAAAAGTTCCAGTTTTGGGGGCAATGACCCCCTAGACTCTGCTATATGGGTAAGCCTGCACTTTTAAAGCACTGTCAGAAGGAAAACAGGATATTTTTTGTAGAGCCTACCTCTTGAAATGTACCTTCAGCTGCTCCTTTGTATTCTCCCCAAGGGGTCACCACAGCAGATGACTCTGCACTGGTAATTTGGCAGAGGTTTTACGATGCCCTTCCTGACGCAACCCTCCATGGTGAGAGGGGCTTGTGTCCCTACCTGGAATTGAACCAGGGACCGTGTGTGAGCAAGGTGGCCTACAAACCTTTCTCAGCATAATGACTCTGAACCTATAAGCTTACCTTATGCTGAATCGCCGCAGAGGGCTGTCATGGGGTTTTGCTAATTTCTTCAGTAAGTGCCTCCTAGCAGCACTCTCAGTATTGCAGGACTGAGAACTGCAGGGTCTGCTTGCAGAGTGGGAAGAAGCACTTGATCCACAGCTTCTACAAGTCCTATTGAGTCCAGTGATGGAGGGTGGAAGTGTTTCACCTGCACTAACACTGGAATGAAGTGCTAGTCC
>VUQH01041724.1:0-18953 GCA_015106775.1 Etroplus canarensis | reverse complement strand
TATTACTTCTAGGCTTGATTACTGTAATTCATTGTTATCTGTCTGTTTTAAAAGCTCCATAAAAAGCCTTCAGTTGATCCAAAATGCTGCAGTGAGAGTACTGACAGGGACACTCTTGAACAATCAGGCCCCAACCTAGCTTAAATACCTCATTGTACCATACTTTGAGAGAGAAGTGCTCTAATGGGAGAGTGCAGACTTACTTGTGATTCCTAAAGTTTTTAAAAGTAGAATGGGAGGCAGAGGCTTCAGCTATCAGGCCCCTCTCCTGTTAACCAGCTCCCAGTTTGTATTCAGGAGACAGACACCCTCTCTACATTTAAGATCAGGCTTCAAACTTTCCTTTTTGATAAAGCTTATAGTTAGGGCTTAGTTGTGCTGCAATAGGTTTAGGCTGCTGGGGGGCTTCTTTGCTCTCCTTTCTCCCTTCTCTCTCACCTCACCCCCAACTGATCGAGGCAGATGGCTGCCCCTCCCCAAGCCTGGTTCTGCCGGAGGTCTCTTCCTGTTAAAGCAGAATTCTTCTTTCCCACAGTCACCAAGCGCTGCTCATAGGGGATGGTCTGATAGTTCCCTTTAATAGTGTTGGGTCTTTACCTTACAGTGTGAAGCACCTTAAGGTGACTTTTATTGTAAACTGGCTCAATATAAATAAAACTGAATTGAAATAATTTCAATTATTTTATTAATATTAGCAGGAAGGCTAGCATTAGCGAACAATATCCAGAAAAAAAGACAGCTCAGGGTTGGATTTGATTCGGAAAGTTAAACAATCCATGGATCAAATGTCCTGCTGATGTTGACAGCCTCCTGTGACAGTGTAATTCCTGTGTGGTCAGATGGCTTTATTAGATAAAACTGCTTTTTCTAACTTATCTGCTAATTAGCTTGGCTTGCTTGGATGCCAACATTGTCATTAATATGGAAAAAGAGTCAGGACGGTCTAATTTTTATGTTTGAATCTGATATTGGAAGAAAAAAGTGTTTAATAGTTGGAAAAAAAAACCATTGTAACGTTTAAATATGAAGTCAGTTCCAAACTTCTAGAAGCAAGTTTTAGTGTTGGAGCTGAGCACCTGGTCCACAGTACGAGGAGGCACATTCCTACTTCTCCATCAAACCTTGGAAACCCAGGATTGATCCCTGAAGAACTCCTGAGCTGTACTAAACTGCAGTTCCTCTAAAGTCCGCCAGCTTTTGCTGTGATGAAACAAAGATCAAAGAATCAAACAGAAACATTCACGGCTGACTGGCTGGTGTCACAGCCTATCAGAGGCCGTCATGGTGGCTGATGAGAGTTTGTTTCACCTAGACTTTAGAGGTTTTAATGCAGGACACAGATAACATTTTATGCAAATACACAGCTGGCGTCTGAAATCTTTCTTTTAGACAACCACCTCCTCTGTGGGGGATGAGAGGTTTCTGTTTCTTCCTGATTATTAGACGAACAGGCTGAATAAATGTTTTAGCACTCTTGGACTAAATCTGGGTTTTAAACATCACATTTCAGGCGTGGACTTCAGAGCACTGCCTGCGATTTCAGACGCTTGGATGGAAAATAGCAGGACATCAATATGACATGAATGTGTGACATAAAGTTCAGCCTGGAACACGATGTGATGGAGAGAAAGGCTATTGATCAGAGTATTGATGGGCGAATTGATGGGTGGAAAAGGTGAAGCATGTTGGTAGAAAGCAGCTCTGACACACATCCTGCAAGTGAACGAATGCATTAACTAGAGTCACAGGAAACATTGAGTTAGACATTAAAAATAGTCCAGGTTTACTGTGGTTGGAACCACACGCAAGTCAGGTGTGAAACAGTAAGTCACTGCAGTTTGTCACCTCTGCAAGGACATCATTTTAAACTAAGCGACTGTAGCTGGGCGAGTTTAAAATGACTATCTGTTTCAGAGTCACGCTTCAAACCCAAAATCAGTGAGATGAAACACACAAGTTCAGATTCAAACTCCTTCATCATCTCTACAGTTCATGCTTCATAAACCTGCAGGAATCTACTCAGAACCCCCAGAAACACATTCAGAAGGTGCCTGAAGGTCTGTCTGGTTTTAGGTCACACTGATCCAACGATATTCATCTACATGGCATTACTTTGGCCTCTAGTGACACTGTGAGGAATCTGTTCAGAAATCACAAAAACTAAAGTTGTTCAAAGACAAACGATGGCCACCTAAAAATCAATTTTTTAAAACTGGGATAAAATGAAAACAGTTTGTACCAAAGTGATCGAACTGCCAACAGAGCACCAAATAAAATCAAACTATTCTTCCAAAAACTGAAATTGTCCAAAATCAGCAAAAGTACCAAGGAAAAGTCCCCAAACCTAAAACACCATCAATCAACTGTACAAAAACCATCCAAAACAGGGGCTGATTTAGACCTTTACACTGACAAAAACTGCAAAAAAATACAAGCACCAAGCCAAAAGATGGTTCACCCAAAGAACCTCCATAAACAACCAAAACATCCCCAAAATCTGTTCTGAAATTATTGAAAAATGCAACTGGATTAAAACTAGGTCTTGAAAAAGGTCCAACTCTGTCTCTTGAAAACAATCTTAAGGCTGTATCAGTTAAGCACCAAACAATAAAATGGTCAGTCCAAAGCATCAACCCAAACTTTTAACTTGGGTAATCCCCAACAACTTCCTAAACCTCTCTGAAAAATCCTTCTTATTATCTGTTCAGAAGTCACCAAATAAAACCAACTAACGCTGCAAGAAGAGCTGAAACCTGTCTTCATAGCATCCATTAACTATACCGAAAGGTCTTGAACCTGTGGCCCCAGAGCTGCATGTGACTCTTCTGCCTGTCACCAGTGGCTCCTGTGGTTTTAACATGGTGGTATGGAAATGAATGGCCACCGTCTTCCATTTTTATTTTATTTACCGTTGCTGTGATTCTTTAAAAACACAAAAAACAGTTTTCATACGAAGTAAAATGTCTGTCCTGTATCATCCCCTCTTAGTCTCTCTGAACCTTAGATAATCAGGAACAGGAACTGCAGAGTGGTCACACATTAAAAGTTTTTACTTCTTATACATATATAAATAATGCTGATAGCATCATTTCAATTAAAAGGCTCCCAGTAAACAGTTTGACGTTGAATAAACGTTGCCTGTTGGTTAGATGGACGTAGTTTTTCAACATTGCCTCGATGCTGTCATTTTTTTCTGGCAAGAAAATGTTTGTGTTGAAGAATTGTGTTCTACTATGTGTTTATTGATTACAATAAAACCAAACAAACAAACATTCCTGATAGAAAGAATGAGACGAAAACAAAACTCAACCCAGCAAGGTGACTTAAACTCCTTACTTCTACCTTGGTAACCGCCTGATCCTATTGGACTATCTCATTACCTGTTTATAAACACAACGCTGACACCAAGGACAAAGACGCCATGATTCTGACATGTTCAGTACCCAACACAAGAGACGGAATTTAGACGTGGATGACCGTGAACTGCTAAAAAGTCTGTCTGTGTTTGTACAATAACCAGATTAATTGTCGTTATTTTAAAAACACAAAGACAGAAGTATTTAATTCCTTTATTGCAGTAATCTGATCTACATGTCTTGCTCTGTACAAGCCGGTCGGACCCGACAGCATTAACATCTGACTGTCTCAGCTGAGGGCGTTGCTTTCACTCTGTGACTTTTGACCAATCGAGATTACGTTGTAGTTTCAACCCTGATTGCTGGGCTGAGTCACCTTCATTATAACGCTCAGATGTGTTTTATGGCTCCGTGCGGATTATTTCTATGATAGTAAAGGTTGCTGATGTGTCTTCCCACCCAAGTAATCTACAACCCAATATCCCAATATTGCTGAGGAAACAATGGCCACAAAGAGAGCAAAGAAACATCACAAAACCAGCTCTCAAAAATGACTGAAAGACAAAGCAAACGTGGGAAACACTGCCTAAATATCAAAAAGAGATCCAAACTCCTTCAAAAACTAAAATGTTTCTATTCCTTACAGTCCAAAACAGAACCAGATTAAACTTCTCAAACTGAACACAGACGGGTAAAAAGAACAGACCTCATCCAGAATCCGGTTCTTAGACCTGGTGATGGCGGCATTCAGGATGTTGATCCAGGACTCTTTGTCCTCTGGGCTGACTGCTAGAAAGACCAAGTTAGGAACCTGAAACACAGCAGAGACGCAGCAGTTACTCCACATCCACAGCTCACAGGTTCACTTTTAGAGCTCACACAGGGTTCACCCTCATATATCGCTTTTATTTTCATTTTCAGAAAACGGTCGCAATAAAGAACCACATGAACCATAAAATTTCAGTTAAGGTTCTTTATTTTACATGAAGTCGAAGTAGGTGGCTGTATCATAGTCACTACATCCTCCAGTGTCATTTTTTTGAGCATATACTTTAAGGTGTAAAGATATTCAACACATTGATTGGGAAGCATTTTCATAAAGTGTTTTTTATGTTTCCTCCACAAACAAAAAGATAATAATAACAACAACAACAACAATAAGAAGAAAAAACATCATCTAATTCAGGGCCACTGGAGGCGCTGTAATCTATCCCAGATGCCCAGGATTCTGGAGGAACAATGTGGTTCTTGCCCTGGTTGTGGAACACAGGATCGGCTCTTCATCCTGTCTTGGATATCTGAGGGTGTGTGAGAGTTTGCCCAAACACTGCATGTGACCTGGAAAGGGCATTCGACCTTCAGGAGCATGGAGTATTGGGCTAGTTCTTATGAGCTCTCTGGTCCCCATACAACCATAGCGAGAGTCTAGCTCGCTCTGCCAGCAGAAGTTGGACTAGTTTCCTGGGGGTATTGGACTCCACCAGGGCTGCCTTTTGCCACCGATTCTGTTCATAACTTTCATGGACAGAATTTCTAGGCACTGCCAGGTAGTGGACGGTGTCAGGTTTGGTGGTCTCAGGGTCTTGTCTAGGCATTTTTGCAGATGATGTGATTCTGTTGGTTTTATTGACCCCAGCTCACACCAGGGTGGTTTGCAGCTGTGTGTGGAAGGGCTAGGATGACCTCCAAGTCTGAGGCCATGGTTCTCAGCCGCAAAACAGGTGGAGAACCTACTTTGTGGTGGGAATGAGTCTTCGCTCCAAGGGGAGGAGTTTAAGTGTCTCTTTGTTTGTGAGTGGGGGAAGAGTGGGACAGTAGATTGGCAGACTGATTGATGCAACGTAACGTGGACACTGTACCTGTCAGTTGTGGCAATGAGAGAGTAATGTTTATAGGAAATCCTTCTCTGGGGATGAGCTTCACATGGAACTTCTTCAATCTTAACCTGTTAAACGGAAGTTTTGTGGTGGGGGCCAAATTTATTCCAAGTATTAGAAAGAAAATGAGGAGCAACCTGAATCCGAGCTCCGAGTTCAGGCAGAGTTTAATTGAGGGAGATGGTGCAGATGCAGAAGGCTGAAATCTCTGGGGATTATTGTAGCTGCAGAGAATTTCACAGCAGAAGTACAGTTCATTAAAAAACAGACCCACCTGTGTGACACCCCACTGTTACACCCATTATTACGAAGACTTCTGTGCTGCGATCACAGAACAGCCAGCTGCTCATGTTTTACCCCGGGAATACGCAGGAACACTGATTGGACAGAACTGCTGACATCATGCATTAAGACTCCACCCCCCGCCACCTCCATCTGGTATCTGAAACCTCTGTGGGAGATGCTTCACCAGATGGATGAGTGTGTGTGTGTATGTATGTACTCGTCTGTGTGTCTATGTGAGGACCATTGTCAGTCTGATGACCTTCTGTTGGGGCCTCGCGTTGGGACCACCATTGGATTGTGGAGGAGTCTGCTGCTACAAATTCTCTGCTGCTGCTTGCTTCACAGCCCAAGTCTAAACTGGAGGATACCATAAATTGATCCACGGTTTTGCAATGTCCCTAATACTCAGAAAGCTGTTTCACCTGTAAAAAATAAAAAAATAACTATTGCTGCCGTCATTGCTATCCACCTCTTTTCACTCCCCATGCATTTAATAGTTACTGCTGCATGCCATTAAATGTTGTTTTCTCTCCCATAGTGTGTGCCTCTCTCTGCTCTCCTTTCTGTCTTCTCTCTCCCCTCACCCCCAACCAGTCAAGGCAGGTGGCTGCCCCTCCCTGAGCCTGGTTCTGCCAGAGGTTTCTTCCTGTTTAAAGGGAGTTCTTCCTTCCCACCGTCGCCCAGTGCTTGCTCATAGGGGATCATCTGATTGTTGTTTTCTCTTTAACACTGTAGTATCTTTACCTTACAGTGCGAAGCACCTCGAGGCGACTTTTGTTGTGAATTGGCACTATATAAATAAAATTGAATTGAATTGCATTTCCCTCCTGAAGAATAGCTTCCAGAGAGCCACCCCTCCACTGAGACCATTTCTGATGAGGCTAACTAAATCAACTAATCAACTGAAGAACTAAATGTATCTCTTAGGTCCTGTTTCAGGTCTTTGCTGGAATTTACTTCTGTTTCTTAAGGCCATGACTTTCAGAGAATATTCATCTGCTGGGGATAGTTTTTAGGCCTGCCACTTCTTTTTTTTCTGCCAGTTGTTGAGTTTTCTCACATTTTTCAAGGGCACACCATGCTGAGCTATGCCACGTTTTCAGCAAATAGCTCTTTGGGAATCAACTTTTTGGAGCAAAATTACTATTTTCTGCCTGTCAAACTGTGCTATCTTTGTCATTTTTCATAGATTCAATTAAAGAAGTGGGATCAAATGGTGTATTTTTTGTGACAGGCTGCTAGTAACAAAGTGCCTAAAGACACAATTTAAAATTGTTTTTTTGTGAAGTTAGCCCCTCTCACCGTGGAGGGTTGCGTCAGGAAGGGCGTGTAAAACCTCTGCCAAATTACCAATGCGGATTAATCCACTGTGGCGACCCCTTGGCGGAGAATACAAGGGAGCAGCTGAAAGGTACATTTTTGTGAAGTTGTCTGTCGTGTGTAGGCACAACACGGATTTATCCCTTGTGTTAGGTGCCTTTTTTCATGCTTGGATGATTCATAGGTCAGTATTATTATTCCTCTGAAAATGGCCAGATACAAGGGCTGGACTCAAAATGAATGAAAAAGCTGCCAATGGCCAGAGAGAACTTTGAAAGGCCTTCAGATGACCTGGAGAACAACTACTCAAGACCACTTTAAAAAAATGACAGGAAAGGCTGGATCCTTAGAAGCAAAATACGAAGAAATGAGGGGTGTGTCGAGACTCTCGCATAGTACTGTATGATGAATTAAAAGCCATCGGTGCTATATTTGTTCAGTTTTATAGCAACCATTGCTGCTGTACTGTGGTATTGTACAGCTGTGTCTTGCTGCATCTTTGCAGACAATTTTTCGCTCAGAACAGAGAATTCATCAGACTTTTTACTGTTAGCTGTTAAATATTCATGGCACTGTTGTGTTGTTAAAATAAGCCTCATTAGCTCTTCCAGCCTCTTTTCAAGTTCTGCCTTTCTCTTGTCACTCTCAAAAGAGCAACACAAACATGTTATTCATCTCTCACAATCTTGGTGCCCAAACTGGGTTAAAACATAACACAAAGACTTTATTTTGAAATCAGACCAGCCGTGATACTGTTAGATTATAATTTGCATTTTAGTGCCTCCAAGATGGATGGATTTCTGGATTTAATGTCAGCATACAGTCTTGACAGGATGTATATATCCTGAACATATACAGTAACTATAGACAGTAACCTGTGTATGCTGTGATCAGGATCTAACCTGCTACAACACTGGCATAAGATGTCACTGGACAAAAAGGACCTCTATCCAGAATGATCCAATAGTGCACAAGTTTGTCATGCATAGAGAGAATACGAGGCGATGTGATCTGTCACGAATGCTTAAATATGATCTCATCTGGATATATATCTGTATATATGAGATTTATATATCAAAAAGATCATGGATCTGGCAAAATGTATTTTCAGGAGAGTACATGCAGTGAAAGATACAAAGAAAATGTGATTATATCATTTTCACTGATCTGCAGCACTGACTTGATTTGGGGTCTGACACAGATCCTTCCATGAAGGAGCTGCATGTTTTGACAGAGATGCTAACTAATCTATAACCTGCAGACCCATAAACTCACTTTTCCTCTAAAACTCTTAATGGACAAAGGAACCAATGCAGTTCTGAAAAGATGCAGTTTTCTTTATGTTACACGTTCATAGCGTTTAAGGAGTGAGTATGGGGTATCCGTCATATGTTCCTATAGCTACTGTAGGACATTGTCTGGATATGTTATCGGAAACATATCCCTTAAGATACCAGATTAATCTATCACAAATATTGGTGATCAGTCAGCTTCTTATCTGAGCATTTGCATAGTAAGAAATGCAAAGACATGTGATGGTGCTTTTATGGTGCCCATTCTCTGAAAAAATCTTTTGTTTATGTGCCCTTGTCAAAATGACTGGACAACACGTCTTATAGGAAAGTTTCAGCACTTTGGTAAATCTGTGCCACAAAGAATTATAACATTTCTGAAGGCAAAAGAGGGTCCAACCTGGTACTGTACTTATAGCTTTAGTTAACATTACTAATAAAATTTAAGTGCAGACTATACTACTGAACTTGTGCAGTTTTGCATCTGCAGCTTGCAGTGTATGAATTTGAAGCCCTTTATTGACTGTAAAACTCTTAAATTAAAGAGAAACATCAATAAGTCAGTAGATAATGACTATCCATTACTGTGCGAATGTCTTACTAATCCATCTGTTGGATTCTGTGCAAACTCCACAGCTCCACATTTGTTTCATTACGGACAGATTTGGTATTTTACACACTTACACAGACACACTTGTCTTTTTAGTAGTTGTTTCTGCAGGAGAGGGGTTCACCTCAGTTACAGGCTTGGTGCACCCATAGGCGAACCTATTAACATCCACTTTATCTGTCCTTCCATATTTCATGATCTAGTTCATCAAACCTTAATGCAGTTCTGCCTCTGCATGTTTGTGTCTTTAGTGGAAAGCCATGTCTGAGTTGAAAGATTCACCTATAAATCTTTTGCTGGAAACTTTACCAAAGCTCAAAGAGGAATTATTCGTCACCTCTCCGTGTACGCACTCTTAAAGGCTATCCAAAATATCTGGAATGGATTGCAGGCTTTGAAAGGACATCTTTAGTGGTGTAAAATGATTTCACAGAGCCAGAAATTTGCTGAAAGCTACCGATGGGCCAAGCACCAGTGGTTATTTCTCTCTCCACGGACGTGGCATTCAGGCTGCTGTGCCACATCAGAGTATGTCTGGGATAATGTGCTACTCTCAGATTGCTGGAGTCTTAATGAGCCTGTGGGACGCATGATTAGCCTGTGCCCAGACCTGATATTCAGTAACCAGAGCCAAGCACCGGCAGATGAATAGAAAGAAAGGGAGAAGGTTGGAAAGGACAAAAGTAGACACAGTAGAGAGGTGTGGCACCATAATATGTGTGGAATACTTCTAGTGTTTGAGGTTTTTTCTGTATTAAACAAAATGCATTTGCCACTGAATTATTCTAACCCAAATGTTTGGTTTTTTCCTGTGACCTAAAGCAGTATGGTTCCTTGGAAAAAAAAAAAAAAAAAAAAAAAAAAAAAATTCTTGCCAGTCCCTAAGAGAGTTCCAGCAAGAATGAAAATGACTTTAAAAGGGGTGACAGAATATGGCAATCACTCTGAAATAACAGTGGTGATGCATGGAGCGATTACAGCTGCACTGAGTGTGCCATTGGTGATTTCAATTCAACTCCAGGTCATTGTACTACATTTCGAAATGGTTTTCCATGGTAGCAGAGCCAGGATGGACATTCAGCCTGCCAGCTAAGTCTACAAGCTACTGGGCTTAGAATATGCTCCCTGCATTCTGATTGCCTGCCGTTAGGACGTTAGTTTCAAACTTTGGAGAAAAAGGCAAACATGGTATCTGGAGTTTGAAGCTCAAACAAATGCTGTGTAACCATTATTTTAGTTTTGTCTGTTTGATTAGATTTCAGGATAGTTGAGCATGCATACGTTATAAACAGATTTTAAAAATAATCCTAAAACAAAAAAGAGAAAAAAATCTGAAATCCACTTTCATCTACTGAGAATGAATAATTTCGGAATTCAAGGAGGGGAAATATGCAATATGCAAAGGCTGCGAAGTAATTTCTACCCTGAGTGCACAATATTTTAACAGGCTGGCACACAGCAACGCGTGAATAGTATGTGGTTAATTGATGTTTCACAATATGTCAAGCCATGAAAATTGCATGCAATCTAGAACATAATATCTAAAGACAAAAGCTTTCACTGATGCGTTATTGTAAGCAAGAATGAGACTCCACATTAATAGTAAGTAATGATTTCTTTTATAACTGTTTTGGCTCTAAGTAATCCATTGCATAATTGATCATATTGCTTGTTTAAACAGTAAAGTAGTTTGCTGCACATACATCGTCACAAACTGTCACCTCAAATAATGTCTTTGGTTTGGCGTTGCAGTACCACAACTATTTATAAAAGACAGTGCTTGTTGGTGGATGGTGTTTCTTAGTATGTTTGTCTTGTCAGACAGGCTTCTTCCCTTGTCGACTGTGGCCAGTTAGAGCCAGTTGGGCAAGTAAAGACATGCTGTAAGCGGATTAGGCGGAACCCAACCGGGACTGAACGTACACGGCCACGAGCGAGAGTTTAATGAGACAAAGCAGAGCTGAAGGAGCGACCTAGCTGGTGGTTGAGTGAGGAAGAGAACGAAAGACTTGGGTTGCCGCTTTTTCACGACTGAATTAGAGACCCATAGCTCACTCGGATGACTTATTGGGAATATTTGACCTTGAAGCAGATGTTGGGCTGGCTGTGGCTCACGAGGTAGATCGGGTCATCTTCCAACTGGGAGGTTGGTGGTTCAATCCCTAGTTTCTCCAGTCTACGTGCCGAAGCGTCCTTGAGCAGGACACTGAAACCCAATTTGTTCCCGATGCATCAATCAGAGTGTGAACATGAACATGATGGTTGCATGTGCTTAGAAGGCATAGAGTACAGTACTGTATGAATGCATGTGTGAACTGGGGAATGAGTCTTGTAGTAAAGTGTTTCGAGTGCTCAGTTAGAGAAAAGCGCCATATAAGTACCAGTCCATTTACCATTTAAGAGAAGTGAATGAGCTGGGTTAGAAAAAAAAACAAGCTGACCCCAACATAAATGGAACCTACCATCTGCTCTGGTAAGCGAATATTTTTTTAATATAGCACCAACAGTAGGAATCACAATAATAAGGCTTTCTTATTACTTTTGCTTTTTGCTTCCAAGGAACCAGACTTTTTTTTGCCATTTTCAAAGTGGTCTTGAGCAGTAGTTTTTTTGGACATTGACTGCTTTGTAAATCATTTCCCATCTATTTTTTGAGTGGAGGGTTTTTTTTTGTTTTGTTTTTTTTTTTTATGCCACTTAACACTGACCTATGAGTCATTCAACATAAAAAGGTGCCTAACACAAGGAAGGAACCAGTGCTGTAGTTACACATACAACTTCAAAGAACCAATTTTAAATTACTTCTTTCGGTGCTTGTTGCTAGCAGTGATCGGCAAAAACACATCATTTGTTCCCATATCTTTAGTTCAATCTATAAAAAAATGCCAAATATAACACAGTTTGACAGGTGATAGTATTTTTGCACAAACAAGGTGATGCCCACAGAGATATTCCCTGAAAACTTGGCACGTATGGACATGGTGTGCAGTCCGTGCTTCAAAAATGTGAGGAAACTGGACAGATGGAAGACAAAAGAAGAAGTGGCAGACCTAAAAAACTATCTGCAGCAGATGAGCAGTTTCTGAAAGCGATGTTTTTTGTCCAAAGAAGAGCTTTGGGATGTCCTTCGAACAAAGGGAGTCATACCAAATATTTACTTACTGTCAGGGTTCAGGACAAGATGAGGACCCAACATGAAGAATTCCAAAACGAGACGCGATTAAGGGGAACAGGAAGTGAGCTTTATTAAAAGCTGGCACAAAGTCCATCAAAACCAATTAAATCCAAGGAGTACAAAGCTGAGGCCTGAAGCATCGGGAGAAGTCTAAACATGGCACGGCATGGCAAAGAACCCAAAACAGAACAGATGGCACGACACTTACCAAAGGAGAGACGGGGTATAAATGCATATGACACTAATGAATAATTTGGAAATCGAGGGCAGGAAGCAAAACTGAACACAAAGCACAGGACATGACTAGTACCAATATGAAACAGGAAATGAGAAATAAAACAGGGAACACAGACACAAGACTAAACTTGGCAGAGACTAAGAGCACAGAAGGAAAATAACCCAAAACTTAAATAAACTCTGTGAACTGGAACTCAAATGTAAAATACTGAAATATTCTCAGAATAACACCTAAACCATGACACCAAACACAAGGACACTTTCAAGCTCATACGAATTGTGCTGTGGAAACAGTTTCAGTAAATCGTTGCACCTATTTTCCATTTTTCTAGCAAAATATAAAGCCATGAGGGGTGTATCAAAATGTTTGCACAGTACTGTAATTGCAACATTTCTCCGTTTCTGGCTGTACGTGTCTTCATAGAAGTGCCTTGCGCACAAGCGGGATCAGTTCTTGCACGCCACTAAACCTGTACAGTAACCTCAGCATCACTTCCTCTGCACAATTTCTCATTCCCTTTGATCAAAGTCACCTCCCATGTAGATGAGATGTTTTTAACACTCCAGTCTTGAGTTAATTCCGTCACTGCCCCCCCTCTGCTGCTTCTAATACGCTTTTGCCATCACCACAGCATCCCTCTGTGGGCTTCAGCCATTAATATCATTTATGGGCAATACGTGCAATCACACGTGCACGTACACAAAAGTGTCCACAGGGATCTGAAGACAATAGCGGTTAAATAATCTGGACTCCTCCAGGACACGATGGCATTCAATCACTGAAGACAGTCCGGCCCAGAGGAATACAAACAAACATAACACGTTATTGAGAGGAATACGGTGAAATGTGCAGGGCTTCAAAAACAAGGTTTTGATCCCATGACACCCCCTCCCCACTGCCATCGTCACCCGTTAATTATCAATGTGGACTCATAACATGGTTGATTAGTGCTTTAAATGGACTCTGTAGCCATGGATCCACAGTCATTTTTTACAGGAAAATTATGAACTCAGTGGAAAGTGTGACAATCATGGTGATTGATGGTGTTTGTTTTCTGGGAGGCCATTCATCTACGTTGGGCATGGGTGGGACCTTTGGAGAGAGCCTTCAACGTGAAGGCTATAGTCTTCACATTCAGTGGCTGTTCCATTTCCAAAGTGGTCACTGACTGTAGAATTTTAAAAGCGTGAACAAAAGGCAATATAGTTTAAAAATAATTATTAAAAAAAGCCATAAAACCTTGAAATGGAGGCATCTAAAAATGTTTTGCATTCCTTCCATGTAAAGGATCATTTAAATGTGATATTTATTTCATACAAAACCCAATACATGCAAACTTTGTCTCATTTCTTTTAACTGATTACTTTTGAAACACTAAAAGTATACCCAGCCTCATCTTTTAGAATTCAAGCTTTTCAAAATAAAGCTCTCTCAACAGATCTAGATGCTTTTTGTTAGATGAGCAAGACTTTTGCTCCTACAGGTCTTTCCACGCTGCTGACCACCACCTTCTGACTGCCTCCTCATGCCTCATTGCCTTCTCGTGGTCCATGGGGTGGTGACTGGCGCGCCATTTCCCCTCATCCCCATATCCACCTATGGGGTGATTGAAACAAGAGTGAGCTCTTGTCAGGGATTCGGCCACCATGTAATTGAATTCTTCCTTGTTTCACAGAGTGCAACAAAGCATAGCACTGGATAGAGAGTAAATATACTCAGCACTTAGAGGCAAACCCAGGCCATGACTGCTCAATAACAAACAGCAATACAAAGGGGTATTGCTCGGTATCATTTACAGACCCAGTGTTACCTTCAGAGTAAAATACTGGAGTTGCTGTGACTATTTTTGTGGCTGTTTGTTTTTCTTCCACACGTTTTTAAAATCTTCTGTCACTTCTGAGCTGCGTACAGGTGTGCAGCAAATAACCGGACAGTAAATGGGGGCCCTATATGGAAAATACAGCCCCTGTTCCAAAAAGGTAGAGATGCTGTGCCAGTAATGTGATTGGCTATGAAAAGAACACCTTAGAGAGGCAGAGCCTCTCAGACGGAAAGATGGGCAGAGGTTCAGCAATCTGCCAGAAACTGCGTCTACAAATTGTGGCAAAGACTTTTGATATTCCATCAAAATATTACCAAAGATTCTGAGAATCTGGAGACATCTCTGTGCACAAGGGACGTGGCTGAAAACCAACATTGGATGTTGGTAATCTTTGAGCCCTCAGGCGACACTGCATTGCAACCAGGCATGATTCTGTCATGGAAATCACTGCATGGGCTCAGGGACGCATCCAGAATTCATTGTCTGTGAACACAGTTGTCTGTGCCATCCACAAATGCGGGTTAAAGCTCGATCATGCAAAGACAAAACCGTATGTGAACACGATCCAGAAACACTGCTGTCTTGTCTGGGCACAAAGCTTATTTAAAATGGACTGAGGCAAAGTGGAAAACTGCTCTGTGGTCAGACCAATGGCCATTTTGAAATTGTTTTTGGAAATCATGGACACCCTGTCCTCTGGAGGGACCACCCAGCTTGTTATCAGCACTCAGTTCAGAAGCCTTCATCTCTGATGGTATGGGGGCGCATTAGTGCCTGTGGTACTGGCAGCTTGCACATCTGGAAAGGCACCATCAATGCTGAAAGGTATTCAAGTTTTAGAGCAACATATGCTCCACTCCAGACATCTTTTTCTGGGAAGACCTTGCATATTTCAGCAAGACAATACTAAATTGATTTTATAGTAGAAGAGTCTGAGTGACCTGCCTGCAGTGCAGACCTTTCACCAACTGAAAGCATTTGGTGAAACACGCAATACCACAAAGAAGGCCTTTTTGGGACCGGGAATGTAATTTTAGCTCATCCAGCCAAAGGACCAATGAGCCAATGCCATGGCATGGGTAGATGACATCTGTCATCTACCCATACTTCTGCCCGTCTGTTTGTCCATCTGTCCACATTTCACATTATTTGCTATTCCTCCTAGAGTATTGGTCAGATTTTAGTGAAACTTGCACACAGTGATCACCTAGAAGGTTTTCACCCAAACTCTGCTCAAGGCCATAGTTGTCTGAACTGTTAACTGGTGATGATCATGATCTTACTGGTCATGATCGTGAACATGGTCTCATTAATTGACTCTCACATTAGGAAAGTGTGTTTTAAACCTTCCCATCACCATTATGCTAACATCAATAATATTGCTCACATGTGTTCAGGTATTTTCATGCATTTTATGGCCATAATTACAACTGATCCTGTAGTTATAATACTCCTGAACTCAAATACTTCAATTTGGTGGTGAACAAGGTTAATCTGTCCTGGATATGACTGTTTGTGACCCTCCTTTACTTTTCAGTGCATTTTAATTCTTGTTGGTTTGTCTAATGCAACCAACCAATGACAAGAAAACGTGTCTCGCTCTCTCTACACTTCACATATAATGACAGCCTGTGAATTGTAAGGGATTCTGAACCAAAATGAGCTACTGTGTCACAAACGTCCTGGTTTAGTGTTTTGCACAAATTATAAGAACATTCACTTATATAAATAACTAAATAAAAAAACAGGCGATAGTTGTAGTTGTCCTTTTAATTGAGCTGTAAGGATTTGGAATAGCACTGATAGTAAAACAGTAAGATATATAGGTGTGAAATTTTAGTCCACATTCTGCAGCAGCTAATGATGTATTCACACCCAAACTGACCCCCCAAAGTATAGTTTGTTTGCCTAGTGTGGTCAAACTGCCTACGGCTGGCTAGAGCTGTAAGGCCCTGGCGCGGTTTCATAGGACCCTGCGTGACAGTAGGACGGAGGGTGATCGCTATTCCACAGCTTCCTAAACAACAGCTGGCCCTGTGAAAACCACGTTGTCCAGTGAATAACAAATCTATAACACACGTGAGAGGACAGTGTGGTAACTCTTCCTCAGCTGAGCTGAGTTATTTTTCTCTGCACGGCCGCTTTTCAAGAAAGAATGTGCACATAAAAGAAAGACAGCGCGAGGGAGATTATGAGACAAATTGATGCATACTCGGGCCCGGACACCTAAGTGCAGTGTGAGCGGAGGCTGCAGGCGGGGCACTTGTGCAGTTCAGTGCTTAGTGGGAAAGTGTATGTATCCTTGGTGTGTCTTTGTATTTTAAAAAGAGTTTTCATGGAAGCACAACACCAATCTTCAGAGGGCAAATGGCATTTCATTGTTGAGCCTGCTTCAAGGCATTGCATGCGTCACTCCACTGAGGCAGGAGGCAGAAGTCATTGGCCTGTTTGCTGTCGGCTAATCTAAGGAGATGGATTCTCAGTGTGGGTCTCACTCTGGCTACTGTGCTTAATGGGTCTGACTCCCCAGGACATTGTTTCAATCTAAAGGTCATCATGGTCTTAGCTCTAACTGCGCACCTCACAACCCAGGCTGATTTGCTTCTCATCCATCCTTGCTACTGTAGTGCAGACAACAATTTTCTGTTACCACTTCTGTACCATTTCCTAAGAACACTTGTTGTCCTTAACAGTTTCAGTATATGGGCTGCATTACTTAAAAAGCTTTTAGAAACAATACCTTAAGTGCATAGGAAGTCAGGGAGTTTTCTAGCTTTGGTTCATTTGTATTTGTCTATCTTGTCAAAGTAAAAGTAACATTTTATTCATTTTGGTAAAGTGACAAATGTAGCCTTAACCTGTCAATTCCCCCTTTATCAAAAACGGTGTTTGTTAGTCCCAGTACCAGTCTTGGTGATTTTGCGCTGTGGTGAAAATTAAAGTCCAGCTGGTAATCATTATTTGGCTATTACATATGCCATAGCTAGCATCCTCGACCGGTCACAGTGGACAGAGCTCTGTAATTAACGCATCAGGTAGCACCACCTGAAGGTCATCAGGCAGCCTCGGTCCAGTCTGGCAATGTCGAGAAAATAAAAGAAAAAGGAACAACAGTGTTGATCAGAATAAATGATTATAAGATAAATAAAAAGCCAAATCGGTATTCACAATACTGACCATTATTGACTGACCAAAGACAAAGTGTAGCAATGCACTTTACACACAGTGTTAACAACAGACACTGTCACTAGTATGAAAATCATGGCATGGGGTGTAAATTGCCTGTAGCTAGTCTAAACAGGATGAATTACACAGAGAGAGTGGCTTAATGAGCAAGAAACAGCCGGAGCAAGAGAAATGATTCTCAGCTTCAGTGGCTTATTTTTTTAATCCTAGTTCACCGAAGGCAAACTTCAGTGAACAACGACTTTCCAGCCTGAGACTCGAAAGGGCCATCATTGGCAGATACTTATGGAAATATGGTCCTTTGTATTCTTTATTCTTATTTTTATAAGCAACATACAAACCCCATTTCCAGAAAAGTTGGGATATTTTCCAGAATGTAATAAAAAAACAAAAATCTGTATATGTTAATTCATGTGAACCTTTACTTGACTGTCAAGCATGTATCCAAGTTTTGAATCTGATGGCTGCAACACACTCAGCAAAATTTGGGATAGATTTAAAATGAGACTGAACAGGGAACAGAATACAAATGACACCAGTTTTAAAGACTCCACCTTAAGCAGGCTAACCAGTAGCAGGTGAAGGTTGGGTGTAAATGTAGCATCCATCAAAGGCTCAGTCTTTGTAAGCAAACATGTGTTGTGGCTCCTGCCTTTCAGTTCAAAAGGAACATTTCTCAGTGTAAGATTGGATAGATTGAGAGAATTTAGCGGCATCTCAGTGCACAAAGAGAAAAGTTGGAATCCACTGTTGAATGCATGTGATCTTTGAGCCTTCAGGCGACACTGCCTAAGAAGCCATCAGGCTACTGCGACAAATACAGCCACCTGGGTTCGTGAGTACTACGGAAAACTATTGTCACTTAACATAGTCCGTTGCTGCATCCAGAAATGCAGTTTGAACCTGTAGCAAGCCATACATCCACTCTGTGCAGAAATGCCACTGAGCTCTCTGGCCCAGAGCTCGTCTCACATAGACCAAAAGATTGTGAACTGTGTGCTGTGGTCAGATGAGTCCACATTTCTGCTTGAGTTCTTTGTGCCAAAGATGAAATAGGCCATCCAGATTGCTGACAGCGAAAGGTGCAAAAGCCAGCATTTGTGATGGTATGGGTTTGCACCAGTGCCCACAGCTTCGGTGAGTAGCATCTATATGAAGGTTGACTTTGAGGCATATATTAAGATTTAGGAGAGACATATATTACTGTCTACCTGGGACATCCATGCTTCATACAGGAGGACACCAGACCACATTCTGCATGGGCTACAGCGGTGTGGCTTCATAGGCATAGAGTGCAGGTGCTCGACAGGCCTGCTGCCAGTTCAGATCTATCTTCTATTGAAAATGGGCCAAGATGGCGGCGCAATGGTAGCGCGTCGGAGGTTCGAGGACGACCAGACGCCGTTGTAGCTCCATCCACGGACGAGGCTAACTGGCGATCCGGCCGCGTTGTTTTTTCATGACCTGCCGGGCAGCGTCCTGGAGCCAAAGTTTTTGGTTTCCGGGGGGAGTATCGTCACAGTGCTGATGCTGCGGATGGACGGTTTCTGGGGGCTCCAATCTCGGCTTGCTGTGTGGACCGGGACTTCAGTCCTCGGCGTCGCCTGATGCCGGTGGCTGGGGAAGAGGACATCGCGGGCGGGGTGTTGTGCTGAGCCGGAGGCACCACCCTTGTATGGGGCACCGGGTCCTGGGGGAACGCTATATCATTTCACTGTGTATTTTATATGTAGTTGAAATGACAATAAAGTAATCTAATCTAATCTAATCTAATTAAGTGTATGGTTGTATA